>VZTU01020458.1:126433-139564 GCA_013400835.1 Zapornia atra | reverse complement strand
CCTTTAGAAAGCCTGCCTCAAGTTGATTTTCTGTCTCATTTATATTTTGCTCATACAAAACAGACCATAAGAGGTGACCTAAACATTCTTTACAATGCCTACACTGAGACATGGCAGAGAACAGCACATCAGATAGAGCAGAAGAAAATACAAAGAGATGAAGCATCTGGAAACCAAAGGTACAGACCTCTAGGTTTAAGTGTTGAAGGGGTGGATCCTTTCAGGTGCTGCCCTTCCACAGCAGTGGACCACACTAACCATCTGCACCTCTGCACCAACCTTCTGCACCTTCTGCACCATGGATGTGGTCCCTTCTGCAAGCACTCTGGAGATGTGTGCAATGCCAGCATCAAAACAAAAATCAAGCCAACCTCCCTACAAAGATGGAAGGGATAGTGAACAGTGCAGTGTTTAAGTGTAACTCCATCAAGGGAAGTGACCTTGAGTACACACATGTCAGGGTGAGGTAATCACTTTTTGGCACCTACTAGCAATGGCAGAGTTTTATAACCAGCCCATGGAACAAGTTTCACAGTTCAGGGAGAATACAGATCTGCCAAACAGTGATGAAGCCAGGCCTTCTGTTAAATAATGCAAACTTTTTCCCCCACTGCATCCTGCACACCAACTGATTGCATACAATTGATTCCCAAGCAAATCCTTAAGAGCACTGTATATAGATATAGGTGATTCACTGCAAAACCAGGAGCCTGAATGCCTTCTGAGTATCTGTATAGAATACCATATTTTAATTGTTCTCCAATTAAAATGAACCAGAACTGGAACTTGCCTGTACATTTCCATCTTTAAGTCAACTTTTCAAGACAAAAGTGTTTTTCTACCGGTATTTTCTAGCTCACCTCCAAACATTAGAATGCAAGACAGTATTGTACAGGCATCTACTCACCATAATTAGCAGAGAAACAGTTCCCTGGCCCTGCCTTTTTCTTCCTGAACTCCTAGTTTATGTAAGCTTGTTGTCCAGTTCCTTCAGGGTGAAGGATTTCAGAACAATACACCTGTACTTCTTAGTCCTAAAGTCCAGTAGAGCCTCCTATTTGAGTTGTAGCTTGCCTGCTGAGCCTCTGCCAAGCCCAGGACAGGAGTGCTGCTCAATTGCCTTGAAGACAGAAAAGTGTGAATTTAGTTCTTAGCATAAGCCTTAAGGATGCTTCTGACTGCCTAACTTCTAATTAAAACAATTGCTACCATTGTTAGTATTTTGTAACAATGACTGGAAAGGGCATTTGAGTGTCTTCTGTAGGCTACCCTGCCTTCACTCCACTGATAGCCAAATCTAACACCACCCATAGCCACCCTGCTACCACCAGCTACAGCCCTTCACCACCAGCAACCCGACACTTGCTCCTGTTCAACCTCCAAACAGCTACAGGGCAGTTTTTAAACACCAGTTCCATCAGCTGTCAGAAGGACAATCAGATTGTTGCAAACTGAAAAGCAATACAATACACGAGGGGGGTTTTATTTAAGAACAAGGCATAGCTAGAATGTGGAACGAGCATTCAAAGAGAGAAGAAATCAAGGTGCTTGCTTCAGAGTAGATCAGAAACAGTTTTTGAAGGTGTAGGAATACAACAAACACAACTGTGTGCAATGCTTTTCCTTTAATGAAGAACAGGTAATCTGAGGTCTTAAAACCACATCTTAAACCTCGCTCACTCTGAAGTTGAGCATGACACATGTAACTCACTTTCTAAACCAGGAGACTATAATTATACTGGAAGAACAAAGGCTGAGGTAATTGCTGACTAGAAAACTTTGTTACAGAGTAACTTGAAATCCTAGAAGTTTTCCCAATACTGTTTATCATCTCGTTCAGGAGGCCACCAATTAAAAGATAAAATTTGAGGAGCAGGGGAACAAAACTAATGTCCACTTTTTTTTTTTTATTTTACTGAGAAATATAAAAGTGCAACTTCTGTAAATTAACAACATTTACAGTACATCACAATAAATATGCCACTTTGTGACATCTAAAAACTCTAGTAATTCATTTGAAATGAGTCATATTGAGATAAAAACTGCATCAACATCAACAAAAATACCTGACCCAGTAAAGATAGTCTTAACATTAACTACTGAGATGCATATTCCATTATTGCTATTAGACCATGCCCCCGAGCTCCAAAGTAAAAAAAACCCCTAAAACAACCCAGAACTTAGCAGTTTACAGAAAATACAGTTGAAATTTCTCTCATCACAGGCACAATCTAACATAAAAAATAATTCTGACACTTACAATGTAAGAGATTCTCCTATGAGGGGAGGAAAAAAATAAAACCAAACCCTTGATACAGAAACAGGTAGCTCTATTTCAGTGATGATTCACTAAATCCACAGAAAAGCTGCAATTTGCACAGTTAAACTGTATATGAATATATAGTGTCTTTCCATACCCACTCCTGGCCCAGTGAGAACAGGAGACCTTTCAGTAAGTTTACTACAATTTGCTAGCTACCTCCAAGTACGTGGATCCTAGATACCCCAACACAAATTGCATGCAGGTGCTTGGTGTCCTGAACAGCCTTGTCTCAACGCTGTACTTAAGCAGTGTATTTGAACAGGAACTTTGTCAGTACATGTACCGTTTCTAGCTACTTACCCAGAACGGACTGTCTCTCTCACTGCAAAACATTAAGAGTCAGATAGGACAAAAATAAGACTTTTAAAGTACATTAAAGCCCACTTTTAAAATGATGATCTGAAGTCTAAGTAGTCACTATATATACACAATATATTGTTCTCTAGTCAATACTTATTTGGATTGACCAAAAGCTGAACACTCATTTGTGACTCAGTATTACTGTTAAATTTGGAAAAAAAAAAACCAACCCCAAACTTGAACACATCTGTAACACACCTAAGTTATGGAAAAATAAAACCACTTTTTTTAAGAGTCTCTCCTCTCCTTCAGGAACTGCAACAGAAGCGTTTAACTGCTCTAGGAATGCCTTTCATAGCAGGAACGGAATATTTCCAGAGAGGAATCAAAGAGCGTCTCAGCCACGTCATTTGGCCTACCAAATAGGGTATTACTGTTCTCCTCCATATCAGTCTTGCTTTAGATGCAACCTCAAAAGCAAATCCATGAAGGCTAGGTGTGGGCAAGGTCTAAAACTTTGGCAACATATTCTACACAGAGAGCTAAGGAAAGAAAAGAAGTTTAAGCTAAGGAACTGTTTAAGGCAACCTGACCAAAGTAAAGATAAGGCTTTTGGATAACTATTTCCAAGGCTATCCAGTTTTCTTAGCTTTGAGAAGTAACATAATTCTACTAACTTTCTGGTCAGATTTCCATTCATAAGCTTCTTTTAAAAAAATATTTACCTTCCTAGAATATGTTATTAACTGAATATACAGCATAAGGAGATACTACATATTACAGACAAAAGTAAAAAATCCCAAAGCTGCAGATGAGCACACAGATGGCCAAGTAATAAAAATTAATATGCTCACAATGAAAGTTTTAAGGTCTCCGAGGTATTTCAGTATCTTCAGTATCTTAACACCACCTGCTTGGAATACCATGTAGAGACTTAGGATGTCATAGTATTGGTATAACCACCAAAAGTTGGGTTTTGGTTTTTTTTGTTTGGTTTGGTTGATCTCTAATATTCAGCAGCCTGACAAATATGTAAAGTTACCGTATCTGGCCCAGGTATCAGAATATTAAGTGCAGAGATAAAGACTGCCCACACTGCAATTGCATGTCAAAGTAAGTACTTGCTGAAACATACCAGAACATCCCAAGTACTGACATAATTTATATCCCAAGTATGAGTTGGGTTGGGAGAGAAGGCATGAAGAATGGAAGGGGATGAGAGGTTTAAAATCCACACAGTCATCATCAAGTCACTAACATATGCCACTAAAATTCAGTAAGACCTGTTTTTTTGTGGCTCAACAGTTTCCCTCCTCCTGAGTATTGGCTAATGATTGAAGAAAAAAAAAAATAGATAGTGTTCTGCCCATTCTTTACACCAATTACTTTTATTGTATTATTCTAATCAAGACAGAAGTGCTCCTCTTGGTATATTTTAGATTTAGATAGGTATAATTTTAATCTTTTTATTTCTTTTTTAAAATCACACCTGCCAATATTGTTGAAATAAATTACGTGTGCTTATTTAGGCTCACCCGCAGAGTTACAAGGAGTTGTGTTTAGCTTGGCTTCAACAAAATAAGGACTGAAAAGTTAAAAACACAAGGTCACTTAACCTTCTTCCTGGTTGATTTACCTTCAGTTAAAACTGTATTGTTTACTAAGCCATACCAACTCTGACCGTACTAGGAAAGTGTCACTGGCACAAGTGGTTTTTCAGAAGAAAAGCTCTTGTTGGTCCTCCCAACAGCTGCTTCTTCTGCTTCATCTTAAAGTGCAGAAACTGTGGGGAAGGATAACAGGGCTTCCCGTCCGTCACTGTGGAACAACTTCCCTCAGAGAGGCTAAGGCTGCGTGTATGCGGACGTGCAATCTGTTCTCAAAGTCATAGCCAGTAAATTCCTCCTGGGGGAAAGGGAAAAGAAAAAAAGAAAAATATATAGCTGTTATTATATATAATATATACTATATATATTTATATTATATATAAAGCCTCCTTCGCTTTAGGATGTGAAGATAATTTTACTACCAATGCTTAAGTAGTCATGTTACAAAACAGACTGAAGAAAAGAGGTGAACTGGAGGTTGTATGTGGCAATATCCCTGCATTACCCAAAGCAACAGAATCATTAGAGACAGTTCAAGTTGGTGAAGAGAGCAGACAGCTTCCATTTCCAAGGTGCTGATGCCATGTAGTTGAACACCACCTGGGAAGCTCTGCAAGTTGGAAAGCCCTGGAAAATCCCAATATTCCAAAAGACAGGGAGTGCAGGGTTGTCTTATGTCAAGCTTTCCTTAGCCAAATCTTAGTTGAAAAACTTGACAAGGAGAGGTCACTAATGTGGGCTCTGTGCAGTGACTGACCTAGATGCTACATGGATAGGTATTTTTATGTGTGGCATACGTTAACATGTATCTACATGATAGTGTTGTAGATTATAGGTGAGGGGCACCAACCCCAAAACACGGCCTCTCCAATACCTTCAATCTCAAAGCAATTTGAAAGTGTCTTGTTTTTACCTTGGCTTGGAGAAGCAAGGATTTGCCTCTTGGCACAGTCTATAAAGAGAGACAAACATTGCATTAGAAACTCATTGGAAATGTTACAGAAAATATCTTAATCAGACATCCAGCAAAGCACAGGGAAACAGACAAGTGATGAATAGAGTCATGTTTGTTTCTTAACCAAATGTTTAAGC
Organism: Zapornia atra; assembly: GCA_013400835.1. NCBI lineage: Eukaryota > Metazoa > Chordata > Aves > Gruiformes > Rallidae > Zapornia > Zapornia atra. Next base: position 134,242 of record VZTU01020458.1, on the reverse strand, counting down.
CATTTATTTACAAAACAAGTCCCTGGATTTTAAGAATTAAAAGTTGTTTCAGAAATCTCAATTTCAAACTCTTAAGGAAAAATATATGTATTTAGAGATTAATATTTACTACTGAAGAGCTCATTTTATATGCTGTACATTTAAAGACTTACAAATAATAAAATGCCTGATGAAAGACAGAAAAATTAATTTTAAGTAATCTGAAAATGAACATATGTATTATATTGGTTAAATTCCATTCACTAAGACACAAACAAAAAAGCTTGTAAACTTCTTGACATAACCAAATTATAAACAATCTTTAGAGTACTCAATTAGAACTAAGTTGAAAATAATGATGACATGGTAAATCAAACATGTAAGTACAAATATTTTTAAAGCAAAGTGAATTTTATAACAGCCTATTTTTTATACCAAAATACACATTCATATCTCCAATATCTGTTGCTCAGGTCTTCAATACATTCAACCTCTCAGGTAAATGTGACTTATAAACTCCTATTCCCTTCTCTTTCTTGACCATCACCGAGTTCTTGCACGACACAGAATCACAGAATCACAGAATTATCAAGGTTGGAAAAGACCTAAAAGATCATCCAGTCCAACCATTCACCTATTACTACTAGCTCCCACTAAACCATGTCCCTCAATACAACATCTAGTCTTTCCTTGAACACCCCCAGGGTCGGTGACTCCACCACCTCCCTGGGCAGTGCATTCCAGTGCCTGACTACCCTTTCCGAGAAGTAGTGCTTCAGCTAGTAAATAGGATTTCCCATAAACAGCATCCCCTCACCTCTAAGTCTAGCTCTTGCTTTTCCCCACCCCATCCAGCTTTATTCTAGTATCATTTACATCCTCACTGTTCGAGTGCCACAAGAGGGAGTTTCCTGCACGTCCTTAACATACTAAGCACCACCACAGCTTCTCAGAAGAGGTACATGCTGAGGCTTGTTGTCCTCAAACACCCAGCACAAAGGACATTCAGTTACCTTGTGCACATACTACATGTAAAGCAGAGAAGGAGGAAAGACTTCTCCCACATTTTCAAAGTCTCCAGATAAAAAAAAAAAAAAAAAAGTGTGGTGGTCAGTGAAATTAAAAGACACTTAACATGATAGAGTTTAAATATGAACACGAAAAAAGGCTAGAAGGAGCATTACTGGACTCAAACCTCCCTAGCAGGCTTCAAGAATCAGTTTTAAGTCATAGGGCAACAGGGTTTTCAAAAAAAGAACAATTACTTTTAAAAAACATTTTTCTAGTTTTGTCTCTTGTTGTGACATTTGTTTTGAGCGATTTTGCTTTCCTTCCCCCTTTGGAAGGCTTACCTCAAGTGATTAAATCTGACAAGAATGAAAATAACTAAAACCAGAATCTTAACACTATGACATACTATCAGCCCAACTATTTTATACCCTACATACAATTATGTTGGGGTTCCAGTCATTACCCTGTATCCACTTCCCCTAACCTGCAATCTGACTCAGGAAGTACTACTTGGCCGCATACACTCCAAGTATCAGTGCTGTTTGAGAGGGGAGCCAGTACCAAGAGAGGTGTAAAGGTTGCCCCAGTTTAAGATTCTCCAGGCCCCACCAGGAGGCTGTTCAGGTCTTTGCAAAGACCTGGACTATCAAAGGTATCATCAGCCAAACCATTTGAATAGTCTGAAAGGCAGGGGGATTATTTTCCTCTTTGAACAACAAAAACCTCACTACTTGGGGAGAAAGCCAAAAGGCCAACCCATACAGCTTTAATGGAATTCAAATTACTGAAATCACCTTACTTCTGTGTCCCCTGCAATGAGGTAATATGATGGTACCCACATCCTCAGTCCAGCTAGTTTCCAAGGTGCACTGATGTGCAAGATTAGTAAGATACCTGCCCCAAGCGTAGGGGTAAACAAACCTGAAGTAAAAAGACTTTTGACAAATACCACATTGTTCCAAATAGAAGTCTGATCCCAAAAGAGTGGAGCTATTTTAAGAAAGCACCAAATTCTATTTGGAGAGAACTATGCATAATCTTTAAGCTTGAATGGCACCTAACAGAAATTAAATACATTTAAAAAAGTATCCTAGGCAGTCACCACACTAAATACCACCCGTTGAGAACAAGGGATTCTTGCCAGGCCTCTGCTGCCACCAGCAGCAGGAACACTAAAGCAAGAGAAGGAGAGACACGTATCTGAGTCTTAAGGGGTGACAGAAGTATTTCCATACATCCAAATTTATATGTACTTTTTCTGTAAGGCACATGCACACAACAAAACCCCAAAGCCCAACTTAAGCAGTAAGTTTCTTTACTGTAGGCATAAAAAAATTGTAAGAAAGCAGTGTACATGATCACCTATACACTTTGTTTGATTGTTTGTATATAGTATATATTGACTCTCCACCCTAATTTGAAGAGCTTGAAATGGGTTACCATTACCTCTGGATTGTCTAAGAGAAGACAGCCAAGTTCATAGCAAGCATATGGCTGGACGTATGAGTTGTTCTGACGGCACAGTTCATCTTTAGCAGCTCGTTGGAAGAACTGTGACAATTAAAGAAAAACAAAGGAATAAGATGGCAGCAATACTTCAAAATTGACTGTTTGATGCTTTGATTTTTAAAAAATACAAAAATCCAGAAGTACCATTCAACATTAAGCACTAGAATCTGGCCCAAAGTTAAAATAGGAATACATTAAAATTTCCAGCAGTAGAGATTCTTTAAGCAAGGAGCCAGAGGTTTTCACTGACACTACTGTATCAAGGCAAAACTATTGGTTTGGATTTTTACCAAGCAATGTAATGACAGTTTCAAGAGTTGAAAAAAAAAAAAAAGCTAGATCTAACAAGGAACTTTAACATCAGAGATGAAGGACCTGGATTATTTAAGATATGCTTGAGAGAATGGGGGGCAGGGGAGGAAGAAAGTAAAGCCAACATCAGCTTCCTTGTTGCTTGTGAACTACATTCTATTTTGGAGAGGAAAACAAGACCTGTGCCTATAGATTAAAGCCTGGAGCAGTGGCAAAAATATTCTTTGGTACTTGCTAATAATCAAATTTCTTGGTGTCTAATAGATCTGGAGGAGGAGGAGCAAATCCATGTTTCTGAAAGGTCAATCTCCAAGTTATTTTTTAAAAGTTAGACAAAGTAAATTCAGCAGAGCCAAGAACTTCCCAATTCTTCTCAGTTTCCCCTTAACTCTTCTCCTACGAGCCACTTTAGCTACCATGTTCATTCAACATGCCAACTACTACACAACACAGAATAATGAAGACATGCTAATCAGAAGGTTTGAAAAGAACCTGACACTCTGCTGGAATTCACAAAATAGCAGGATCAACACCACTGAAAACTAATGGTTTGCTTCACATTGACTCAACTGTATTTACTGCTTAACAGAAGAGCTTATAAAATAAGATTACTGGTGTAAGTTATCATTCAACAGCTTACCTGAACAGCATCTTCAGAATTTCCTAAGCATTTGTGTATGGCACCCAGCAACAAATTCCTTAAACCAACAGCCGATGAATCATCAACATCCTGACAAGCTTAATGAAAAGATTCCAGTCAACAAGATGGATTGAAATCCTTCCTTAGACAAGAATTGTGGGCTACAAGGACTTTTAGTCTGACAATAAATTTAGCCAGAAAAAGTGAAGATGCTAGTAACATTAATATCAGCCAAAGTAATTTGGTTTCTTTTAAATATAATCCATTTTGTGTGAACCTCATCAAGCAATCTGTCACTCATGAGAATAATGAATGGGCCAAAGTCAAAGGTAGTTGGTGTGGTGTTCTCACAAGAGGATAATCCATTTCTCTACTGGTCTTTGAAATATACACTAAAAGGTGAAGTTAAGAAACACTCGCTGCCTCCCAGTGTTACAAGAAACTGTGTTGTCCCAGACATTGAAAGAAAAATACATAATTCAAGTTACAAGGAGCAGAGGGGAAACAGAACAAATCAGGTTCGTCTCAACTGAACTAAAGCAGTGACAGACACACAAAAATCTGTATTGGACATAAAAACCAAGTCTAAGCTATTTTTGGCATCACAATTCTCAATGCTCATGAGAAGGCAAGGCTCATCTTCCAGACCTCATCTGGTCCACAGTCCAGGGACAGACTGTGCCTCAGCTGAGTGGTGCTCTGTTTCTAGACAGAACTGGATCATGATGCACGTAACCATCTCTTAGATGAATCAGGCTCTATTTGATCAAGCTTATTAGCACCTGCTCCTCTAAGTTGAGTCTAGTTCCATGAGGAGCCATCTGCACCATCGCCTCCAGAAGGGCTGAGGAACAGAGGTGCCTGTGGGGCTTCTCATCCCTTAAGAAGGAGCTGACCTGCTGTGCCTGGAGGAGTAGAGCTTCTTCCTTAACTTCACACTCCATCTCATCTTATAACCCTGCCAGACCTTAACTATCTCTGCATTCACAACACAGTTAATTCACCACCCAAATAAGCCGCCTATGAATAACAAAGAGTTGGCTGCATCAAGTATATGGACACCACACAATACATAAGGCTGTCAACTTTGGCTGGTAAGCCTCAAGTTACTTGGCATTTTACTTAGACAGATACAGATGAATATAAGTTAAATTCCTTTATTTTTAATCAGTTTTTAGCCCTTAGGAAAAGCCTAGAAACTTGCCCCAACAAATCAGACGCCAATGACTCAAGAGAAGAGAAAGCAAATGAAAATACAGTAACTCCTTATCATTTCATCATTCTTTAAATACACCTAAGGCACCGCAGTAGCTTTCTCACTGCGCAGCAAATCTTCACTCAGGGCTTGCTGACGCAGGCACACCACAGAATCACAGAATCGTAGGGGCTGGAAGGGACCTCGAGAGATCATGGGGTCCAACCCCCCTGCCAAAGCAGCTCCCTAGCTCATATTGCACAGGTAGGCGTCCAGGCGAGACTTGAATATCTCCAGAGAAGGAGACTCCACCACCTCCCTGGGCAGCCTTTCCCAGGGCTCTGTCACCCTCACTGGGAAAAAGTTCTTCTGCATGTTGGTTGGCATCTGTCAGTGTCACAGTTTACCAGGAGGGCACCTCTGAATTTTAATCTAGCCTGCTATTTCATGTTAAAATGCACACCACCAGCTAGAAGCTTATACAAGGGAGATCTGCACTGCTTCCAAGCACCCAGGAAAGCAGCACGTGTTCTTTACAGCTTCTAAAGCTGATTGTTCTGAAGGCAAATAACAGACAAAAAAATGCTGAAATTTATTTTTACATAAAGTAAATCTAATTTTTACGTCTTCATTATCTTTGGGACTAGAAAGCTAGGAATCTGAGAGAAACCCACTGCCATCACACAATTTGAACAGCAAATTACCTTCATTTAAAAGCAAAACACCAAAACGCGTCTTGACTCTCACTTAAACACTGGCAGTTTTCTCAACAACCAAAAAAAAAAAAAAATCCCTGAAAGCTCACAGTTACAGAAAAAAAGGAAGTAGCTGTAGCTAGGTGGCTGACAGTTTTTGCTTTGTTTTTCTAAGGTAATAACTTATCACATCACAGATGACTACAAAAGCTACATACTTCCTCTTCAGAGAAAACTGATTTGCAGAAGTTATTTTTTTTTAGCTAGGTTTCAATGAGTTCAAGTTTGCTTTAGTGACTTTGAACAACAGCTGTTGTTTCATTGTAAATGCAGGGCAAACTGAACCAATTAAAGAGCCCCACAGAGCTATAGGCAGCAAGGCAGTTTAACTTCCCCCAAAAACCTGTAACAATGGTAAAAATGAAGCATTAAGCTGAATCTTAACAGGCCGTTGTTCTATGAACTCTTTTGCTATCACACATACACACAGGTTTAAGTTTTCATGCTACACCAATCAGCTACTCCACACAACAGTAGAAAATTATAAACCTCATTTAAAAAAAAAAAATATATATATAAAAATGAAGGAACTGTATTATACCTTGGCTCATATGCTGTAAATTTGAGAGGGAGCAGTTTGGAAGAGCTTTCCATAAGTACAAGACTTCAATGGATGCAAGGACACAGAGCTCTTTGGTGGGCATTTGTTTTCTAAATCTATCTGCCTGCAAGTGGGGAGAAAGAGGGAAGGGTGATCTGTCATACATCCTGTAACAGGGAACAGAATACCCACAAATAATAGATGGCAAGCAGGAATCATAACTACTTCTTGAAAGCATCCAACAGTTTTATGAAAATAAAGTCAGTGATAGCTTAGCTTAAAGTCTTGCAGACTACAATGCAAAATCCTTCAATTAATTTAAGGGCTTCTGTATCGATGGAAGCTCTCCCTTGTATGCAGCCTAGATTTGGTTTATTGTACTGCATGATCCCATGCACACACTGACTGGATGCTGAAATGGTAACATCTGCAAGAGTATCACTTGGGAGCTATTTCCTAGACCACTCCTAGCTTTCAAGAACAAACTAAAGCTTTGGCAAACAAGACAAGATAAAAAAAGTAGTAAGAAAGGGAAAACTAGAAGGAAAAGTACCAAAGCTATTACAGTATCATGTGTTTGTATCTTTAATAATTACTTTAGTTGTGAACAGCTAATTCACATTTCTTTTGCTAGGCTCTTGAGATACATGACACTATGGTTTTTCCACCCAAATCCTTCCATTTAATTCCACTGAAGACACATGGGAGAAAACAGATACACCCTTCAAAAATAAATACTAGTGAAGAAGAATCCAACAGAATTGCCAAGTGCAATTCCTGTACTAAACCAAACCTTTTTCACTGAAAATTGTTCAATCTGATTGTTTTTTCTTTTGAAAAGCTTCTGAACTTCCTTGAACACATTCTGAGCACCATTGACATCACCAGTGGCTCCCTGACACACTGTAAAAAAAAAAAATCAGAAACAGAAATATGTTATCACAACTGGGATATGAAACAGGAAATATTAAGATTAGATATCATATAGTGACAGGAGAAAACCCACACACACTTCCAGGAAGGATCTAGACTGAGAATTTGACAATACACAAAGCTATGTTGGGTAAAGTCAAGCATAAAGCTGCATAAGCAGCCAGCAGTGTGGAAGTCACTATGTGCACTAGTTAGCTTCCCAAAAGAAAATATACCCAGAACCTTATCACTGATTTATTGCTTATCCAAGCCCATTGAATATACTCACCTGCTGTTAAATAAGCATAGTAGCACTGGGACCACCTGGATTCATTTTTAAGCCTTTCAAAGGACTCAAATGCATCTTTGAAATTCATCTCTATCATGCTGCACCAACCTAAAAAACAAGACTAACTTGACTTCAGAGAAAGCACCATGATTCAAATCTGGTAGTAACATTACTGAAATAGTCTGTAACTACCTGGAGATAGTTTAACAATTACACCAACAACTAGAAAAGTTAAAACCAAACCAAATCAATGACATACATTTAAAGCCTGGTTTAAATTTACTGGGAAATGCTGAATTATAAGAGTCCATACAAATAATGAATCAACTTCAGAGCAACATCAAATCCCTTTTTTAAATATATAAATTTAAAGCTCTTTTAAAAAAATTAAATACTATATTTTCTAAGATTCTGAAACTTGCAAAGAGACTGCTTGTTCCCTTATTCTTCCCTACTATGACAAGATTCCTTAACAAGACATATTTAAAGCTTCAAGGAACATATCTTCTCTGTTCTAAATATTTGTATGCAAATGAAGAACATACAGCATACATTGCTATTGACAGAAGGAAATCAACAGGAAATATAGGTCCTCCAAACTGTGAAGTTTCACTAGACCAATTAGGTTTTGGTGCAGAAATGGTGATTCCACAGACAAATCAGATG
>VZTU01020458.1:56160-126353 GCA_013400835.1 Zapornia atra | reverse complement strand
CAGTTTGCCCTTGATTCTATAGTAAACACTCCCATTTTGCATTGCCTTCTGTTTGCAGAAAACTTGAAAATCATGAAAAATTGTTCAATTCCACTTGCCCAAACAAGATGACCAGATTATTAACATAACATCCAAGACAAAGGCCTGTGTTCTAAACCCTTTTAAAAAACCCTCATAAAAATCAATCCAGTTTGTTTATTGATGCTGATAGCCTAAATTTGAGAGCGAGCCATTTATAAGTATTCAACTCACCTATTTCATATAAGCAGACATGCTGTATCTCCCTTTGGTCTGTTGCAAGTTCCAAAGCAGTATGAAATGAGGTCAAGGCACTATTGATTTGACACTAAAAAAAAGTAAAAGAAAAAAATTCAAATATCTGAAATTTCAAATTTGATTTTGAGAAATAAGACATATCAGCAGAAATCTGATTAACTGTATGGTTAAAAAAAAAAAAAAAAAAAAAAGTGTCTTATAGATTGGTTTGCTTAGATGAAAGAGGCACAACATCCCAGTGAGAGGATAACCTCAAAATTAATCTCTGATTCTAGATTATTTTAAACCAGCTAAGACCCACCACAGAGATAACAGGTTGAAGGAGAAGGGCTAATATTTATTCAATATGCCAGCTCAACATTGCAACTGCTTTGGCCAGTTTCCCTCCTCACAGTTTTCTTGGCCCAATCAAACTTTTTGAATGGAAGTATGGGCAAATGATGTCAGAGCCCTTATTTGAAACAATAAAGGAGCATTTTAAGGAGATCCCCATAGCAAACGGGTTTTTTCCCATATATTTCATATTCATGACATGAAACATAATACAAAAGCCAACTTCTAAGAGACAATGGAAGTAAGAATCACTAATACAAAGCAGCTCAGACTTATATTAAAATGAAGCTTCAGACAAGAAGGTGAAGCCTTTGCTTGCAAGGTACTAGCAATCAGTTCCAACACATGCAACAGTAAAAATTCAAACAGCAAGGAACTTGCACTCAAATAGTTATAAAGAGAGAGAAACGTAGAACAACACAGAGTTGAAAAGGAAGAAGGGGGATAGCAGAGGAGTTTAACAACCTAGTAACAATCACCAGTAACTTAGAACCAGTTCAGATCACCTGGTTACCACTGGATACAGTGACTGTATTCCTTCCATTTGCTACTAAGTCTGAAACACATTGGTTTTGCACAATAAGCTTTTGAGTAATTTCATTTCTGCTCTTATTAGTCATTCCACCTTTAAAAGTCACCTGTTTTTAACATCTCCCAATAAAGTTTAGTTTTCTGCACAATAAGGGTATCTTTAACATTTATTCTGAACTTTTTTCCATGCTTCTCACCACTTTAAGCTTAGCAAAAGAAAGGCTGGCAACTCTGTACCAGAATGGTAGTTCTTTTGACTACCTTCATTTCTGGTTTTCCCAGTCTAGAATAGGACTTCTCCATAATGATATTACAAAGGGAGGGATGCAAGTCAACATTTAGTTTCATACACAGGTGTGCTAGACATACTGACATTGCCTATACCCACTTTAATAGTGTTCTTGTATTTATTCTCCCATAGGAGCCAGAAGAATCTTTAAGTCATTATCTGCTGGCTAAGCAGGTAAGTGAAAGGAAGCCTTGAAAAAGCAAACCCATCATCTACACAAGTATATTCAAGTATAACTGAATTCAAAAACTCCTGCAAAACCCTGCAGTGTTGTAGCTCAGGACCCCACACAGAACTCTGAAGTGATTTTATTAGATTTTCCTCTTTGTCTCATCAAGGAAAACTGTTTTAGTTGCTAAGGAACAGTTTAACCATAAATCGTATATACAGCATCAAGACAAAACAACTGGCAGCAAAGGGATCCACATCTGCACCAACATGAACACTGTACACTTGAAAAATAAAACAGTGATTAGAGTAAGGTGCTTGTTAGCAGGACAAAAGAACATACTCCACAGAAAGACAGGCGACTTATATTTGCCCTCAAAGTTGCCATGGAGCCCGAGCAGTGTACACCTTGTTTACTTTCCTAGCAGTGCATTCTCTCCACTATAAATTACTCCACTAATGCTGCATCACCCCAACATGGCTTCCTGGAAAATAAGTGTTATGAAAAAAAAAATTAAAAAATGAAGTCATCTTAGAACATTATCTTTTGTGTTAAGATGTTTAGAAGTTCAGTAAATCTGTGTTTTGAATGCTCCTGTGAAAAATGAAGAAAAACCCCACAAAACCCCACCATATATTTATTCCTTTGTGAAGATACTTTGCCTTCTAAAACCTTAAAAATTTGAAAATATGAATCACTTATTTGAAGGACATGTTATTCTACTCAGTGACTAATGGCAATTAATGCCATTGTCTGCAATACCATACACTAGCCTGGGCAGCACACAGAACACTGACCACCTAGCAATACACAAGTCCAGTTAGTTACATCTTCTGTAATCCAGTTCTCCAACTGTCCAGATCTATCAAGTGTTTTGATACCTATTTAAGCTTTTCTTTAAGCATCAAGCTCAGTATATATGTTTCAGAGACATTCCTTAATAAAATTTCAGTCATCTCCAGGCATTGTGACAACATGGTCAGATACAAATTTCTACTCTTAGTATTAAGCTTTAAAATAAGTTAACTACAATCCATTCACTGTTTCAGAGAATAAACAGAAAGAATTATAAAGATCCAAGAATCTGCAAGTACAGCATCATGGCTGACACACATAATTGATGCTCTTGAGATTTAAAAAAACCCAAAAAATAATTTACACACACACACTTGTAACTCCTTCAACAGGTACCACTCATGCTCTCTTAGATACAGATACAAATACAAAAATAAACCCACAAAAATATTAATCCATAAAATAGACTATAATATACAGAGCTACATAAAGAATATTAAAACTATCATGAGAACCATAGTATTAGATTTCTTGACTTCAGGCTAGAACAAAACACACCTCAGCCCACCAATCAAACATCTATGGCACTTACCAAGCCAAGGGGACTTCCCAAACCAACACGTTACCCTGGAGTCATTCCAAAAATCTCAGGATACTTTCCCTCTCCCAGGACCCCCCTGTTCTAGAACAGCGCTATGAATTTGTAAAGTTGTTAAGAAGTCATGCTCATAATCAAGGGGAAACCAGCAAACAGTATCTAAAAAGGGTCGATTTGTACTGGAGGACACTAAGGGAATTTTAAAGCCTGTATTTTCTATTCTGAACACCAATGCCCCCCACTCCTTTTTCTCACCTTAGACATGCCATAAAATTAGAGTAAAGCTGTATTTTATAGCCTAGAACAAGTGTTGCCTAGGGAAGGGATTAAGTCATCATCCCTGGAGGTACTTAAAACACACACAGATGTTGTGTTTAGGGACATGGTTTAGTGGTTGGACTTGGCAGTGTTAGGTTAAGGTTATCAAGTCCAGCCATTAAAGGTCTCCTCCAACCAAAATGATTCTAAGTAACTAGAGAGGTCAGCACAATTCCTGAAAATAAATCTTTACATTAGGCAAGCTCTGAAATTTTCTTTCCTTATATCATCATTCCAAAAAAGTTCAGGCTTTAAAAATGTTTACAGTCTTGCTCTCAGTCTACTTTTCCATCTCAAGCTCTCCCACCCCTACATAAGAACGATACAGCTGAAACCAAGATGCCCACAAAAGGTGACTAAAAAAAAGCATGAATACTTATCAGCAGTATATTTAAGCCTGCAATACCACAGCACATTTTCTAATAGACCTGCACATCAAACACACTGCAGCTCACCTGAATGCACCACTGGTATTTCACCTGCCAGTTGAAGCACCTGGGATGTTTTCCTTCAGGCATCTGACATGCATCCATACCAACTGAATTCTATACCTCAGGCATCAGAACCTGAGGGTTTTTTTATCCCAGCCCCAGAGATTTCTTCTTGTTTATATACCCACACACACAGAGTCTGTTCCCAATCAGAAGAGAAGCAACCTCGCTCATTTCAGTTTCATCAAGTGCTTTTTTTGCTCTATACTGTTGCCACTCTCCACAAGCGATCAGTCTATTTAACAGGTTCTGAGTGGGGTGATTTCTGTGATTGGAAATTTAAAAAACAAAACCCCAAAACCCCACAAAAAATCCCACCCAGCATTGCTGATTAGGGAAAAAACACAGCAACACTGCAAGCTAAAAAGCAGAAATGCATAAGATTAAGAACTCTGCACTCCCCCCCATGCTACCACCATGCCTACCTTTCACTACTGGCCACAATACCACACTTGAATAGTCTAAGTCACAGTTTTAAAAGTAAATTGGCATTTTTTAATATAACTCTAATATTAGACAAGACACATTTAGCAAATGGATGGCAATATTTTTCTTTCACAGTAATAAGAAAGGCCCAAGGGTACAGTAGCCAGAAATTCTGGGATTCAGAGCAGTGAGTTTCAGCAGCTATTATACTGATTACATTTTTAAGTACCCTTCAGGCACAAGTATAAAGCATTATTCTCACATGGTTTTAGTAGGTTAAGCATACATGAAACATCACTGTCAGTTCCAGTGGCAAGTATTTTAAAGATAGAAATAGTCAGGCATTCATAAAGAAGTAGTTGTGAGGCTGGAATACATACCATACAAGCACAAGTCAGGAACAGCAATAGTTATGGCCACAGAAACAACCTAAGTGAATTACATAAGAGTAATGAAAAATGCTACTTTTAATATGCAGTCTCTTAACCTACTCTTTGCAACAGCGACATTGGATAAGCCTACCAGTGCAACCTTTAACTTTCTGGTGCACTTTCACTCCAGCTTCCTCAGATCATCCTCCTCCTCTCGCTTCCCTCAACTCATTCATTTCAATAGTCTCCAAATGCTTTCAGACTTCATTTCTCAAAAACATGAATCTAGGAAAAAAGTTGAAAGATAATTTGGTCCATATTTATAGTACCTACAAGTCTGCTTCACAGAAAACTGATGTCTGTTAAGGCTTTCAACTGACTAATATTCATAGATGCTTTTTGGAGCACAAAGCATTATACAGCCACGTGATCTTCATTTGTCTTTCACAGCCCTGTCAGTGTGAAATCTTCCTCCTCAACTGCCTTCCTCACAGTCTTCTCCTCTGTCACATTTGCATCTTACTGTCCAATCTTGCACAACTGCTTCTGCCTTTAAAAGTTTCCCTTTCTACAGGCAGCTGTGGCCGAACTGTGCTCCCAACTGTTGCTTTTTCCCCATGAAAAACACCCACAAGCATACACATATATAACTGTGCATATATACATTTAGTATAGCCACACACATAGAATCACTAACAGAAGCTGAACATACCATCAGCTGAAAGCTACCTGAAATGTGTTTGTAGAATCAGAGGCTGTAGAATCAGATGGACTGAGCCCTGCCTGGGAGGCTCGAACACAAAGCCATTGCTGCTGGAAAGAATTTAAACCTACCTGTGTACAAATAATTTCATGGAAAGCAATGTAAGCACCTCACAGGTTTTGCAGGAGCTCCACTCAGCCCCTCAGAGATGAAATAGAAATTACTACTCAGCACATTAGTTTGCAATTTAAGACCATCTGCACTTCTGGTTCAGAATGTACAGGAAGAGCAATGCCTGGATTTGGGAGACCAGCGTGTTGTACAGAGACCCAGTGTAGCGCCCCACGCCACTGCCACTAGTCACACATCTACCTTCACTATATCATAGAATGGTCTGGGTTGGAAGGGACCCCATGGGTCATACAGCTCCAACCCCCCTGCCACAGGCAGGGCCACCAACCTCCAGGCCTGGATCTACAAAAGGTTGCCCAGGGTCCCGTCCAACCTGGACCTGAACACCTCCAGGGACGGGACATCCACTACTTCTCTGGGCAGCCTGTTCCAGCACCTCACCACTCTTTCTGTAAAAAACCTCCCCCTAATATCTAACCTAAACCTTCCTTCCTTTACTTTTAATCCAATCCCCCTTGTCCTGCCATTATCTGCCCTTTTAAAAAGTTGAACCCCCTCCTGTTTGTGAGCTCCCTTCAGGTACTGGCAGGCTGCAATGAGGTCCCCCCGCAGCCTTCTCTTCTCCAGGCTGAACAAGCCCAGCTCCCTCAGCCACTCTTTGTAGGGCAGGTGCTCCAGCCCTCCAGCCCTCTATATCATCAACAGCATTCGAGCAAATCAAGCTTCCAACTCCAAATTTCAAACAGAGTCTACAGATGAGCTTGATACATTCAACTACAACATTTAGACACAGCAAAGCCTTAATGGTACAGCACTGTTTGGAACAAAACAACAACAGGGGGACAAAGCAAAAATAAAGCCAAAAAACAAAAGAAACAATCCAAACCATCAGAACAACCCCCTGCCCTCCCCCCCCAAAGAGAAAGGCTCCCAAATGCAAACCCTCTCATGAGAATACCTGAATAAGGACATTTAATTGCTGTCAGGAACCAATAAGCTTCCTGCTGACTGAGGGTATGGCTACATAATAGCATTCTGCACTAACTAACTTTGTTAACTTGGCCAGGCTGTGTCTGGCACAAAGCATTTCCCTTGGAGCTAAACTTCAGCATCTATACACGGCATCTATACACAGGATCTCTTCAGGCACAAACATTCTAAGGTAGCAGGTAGAGAACTCTGCTTTGAAATAGAACGATCCTCCAGAAAGGCACTGACTACACAAAACTGTCACTCACCCCAAACGCATCCTCTGCATTTACACACACAAACAGATACTCAGTTTAATGACAGCTGCATTTATAATTTTGCCCTAGCTTGCTCTGCAAGAAGAATCATACCACAGCTGAATTTTATTCCTCATGACACTAAACATGAAAAAAGTTGCAAATACGGTCACAAGCTGTCAATCAACATATTCACATTTCTAACTGCACTTGCATTTATTTTGCAGATATTGCTAACTAATTGGATTCTCACCAGAAGAATGGAATACACATAAAATTGAACAAATAACCATAAAATCTTCTCCACTTGGAAAACACCAACACTTCCAGAGACTGACAGCCTGCCTGTGAAGGGGTAATTCCCCAAACACGCTTTTGCTTTCAGAAAGGCAGCAAGAGAAGGAAAATAATAGCCAAACCCCAAGCAACAGTATGCCTGCACAGCCTGGTAGGCCACAGAAGAGTGCCCCTACATCCCCAGTCTGGAACTGTTGCTACTTTCCTCGAAATATTAAGATGTATTTGAGAGAGTTTACAGCAACCCCCAACAAAGAATTACCATCTCTATCAAGACCTGGATTAGCTCTTGTTATTATGATGTTGAGGTGAAGGGTTTCAATGTTCTGGTTCTGTGCTTTTGTGTTGGGTTTTCTTCTAAATGTAATTACTCTGAAAATATTCTGGTCTGATAAGAACAGTGGCTATAGGTCGAGTAGTTTGAAGTACTCATCACCACCTAGTATTATCATAAATTCTTAAAGATTAACCCAGTCCAAAAACAATGAGGCTGCTGCAGTGTTTGAGTAACACTCTGCAACATCATTCAGGAACGCCTTTTCAGTGAATACATTTCTGCTTGGGTCAGAGCTTGCTCTTAGCAAGAGAAAACGTTCTGGTTTGACCCTTAAAAGCAAAAGCAGTTATCTGAGGTTAGTTGTTGCAGAGAATTAGCTGTAGATGAACAATGCATAAAATGAAAAGGGGAAGATAAACGCTATGTACTCAGCAGATAATAGATTTTTAGCTTGACAAGCAAAACTAAAATAGCTATTCATAGCACAAGAAACCTCTAAGCAACTGAAACCACTTCATTTTAGCATACAGCTACAAATGTATCAAGTAGTTGAAAAAAAAATTTCTAAGTGCCATTAATTCAGACAGAAGAAGAACAGACTTGGCATGTGAACTCGAAATTAGGAAGGAGTTAATCCTTCCTTCTTATCTGTCATAGAATCAGAGAATGGGACCTTTCAGGTCAGCTGGTCCAACTCCCCTACAGTAAGCACATATCTGTAGCTTTAGTCACATTTGCTGAAGCTTGCACAGTTCATTCACATTTGAACAACATAAAAGGGGAAGAAGAGGGAAGAAATCCATCAAAAGATAAAAACCATGCAGTACCTCTAATCGCTGTATCCTTCCCTTGAAGAACATGAACAGAGAGGAATTTGGATAGGCAGATTCCTTTTTTGCAAGAATTTCTTTTGCCTCTTTCAATCCTGCCTTGTTATCGCTGCCATCAAGGGCAAAAAAGGGACGAACAACTGTGTGGTACCATAACAGAGCTAATCTAGAAGAAACAGAAGAGTAAAAAGGATTACAGCTCATAAACAGAAATATAAAGAAAACATTCTATACAGGCAACTTTTTTTTTAAACAATTCTGAAAGACAAAGAAAGATACAAATCTTTTCTTATGCGTTCTGGCTTTAAAACACACACACACACACACCCCTATAGCCATGCATCAATGTATCCTAAACTGCACCTGAACATACAGTTCAGTGCACAATACCCAAAGTTACAATCAAGCTCACAGCATCAAAGCAGTTGACCCTTTATAACTCTCTAGATCTTAAAAAAGAAAAACCCCACAGGAAAACCTTGAAAACAAATTGTTTGTTGGGAGGGAACCACAAAAAACGACCAAATCCAACAACAAAACTAAACACACATCAGCAGACACGCTTGAAATCAATGTCAAGAAGAAATACAACCCGTGTTCCAAAGGGCAGACATCTACACGACCTACATTGCTCCTGGAAATAAGGGCAGAGCACAGTCATTTCCAAGACCATCTGAAGGAAGAAACACCCTCAAAACCCCCATTTTTCCTCCCAAGAAAGGCAAAAATCCCCAAGTCAATAGAACATTTAACCTTAAGTTTTCTTAACCAATCAAATTCTATTGTCCTTGAGCATTAGACTTTAGCTCTGCTGTCAAAGTTTCAAAAATGACACTCAGTGATGCTTGTAGTAGATCTAGTAATACAAGCATTAATTTGGAGATCATGGAATAATAAACCCATTTGTAGGTCTGGTTAACACTTCACCTGATAAAATGCACCCAAGTATACACCCAAGTATGAAGGCTTAGGAAAAAAAAGAAAGAGTACACTAATAACATTCCTCCAAAAGGACTAGAAGGGAACACCTCGTTTTATTCAGATGCTAAAATTAAAAATAAACTGGAAGAGATATTCAGCTAACAGGAAAGATAAATAGCTGAGAACAATGACTCATACAAAACAGCATGCTCTCCATGGCAGAGAATGCAAGTCAGGTAAGTTGACTCAGCCTTCATGGGGTGCTTTTATTTACTCCACTGGCATGTAAGTTACAAGGCATTAGAACAGCAGCTACAGAAGAACACAGCAAAATACTGACACAACCCCCTAATACATGTAAATAACAGCAGAAAGATCTGGTACACTAGGAAGTGATGAGTTTACCAAACCATAGCATGTTAAACAACAAATTACAAGTTTATTTTACCTGCTGTTGTTTCCTTTAAAGCAACATGACTTTTTTCGGTTTCGACTTTTTTTTTCCCCCAGTTACTTACTTTTAGCACTAAGTTATCTACCAAAGCATTTCAATATAGCTACTCACGTAGCTAAAGGGGCCTTCATGTCCTTACTTTCACTTGCATACATCAGTGAAGAAAGCCCCTGTAGGCGGTCTCCAGGAAAACCCAGCAGGTTGATGATTTTGAGCAGGTTTGGGGGCACCATGGATATGCAAAGATGAAAAAGTCCATATCCAAAGCTAACAGCACCTTTCAGTCTGTTTAGCGAATCCTCCGTTACACCTTCTGCAGCAACATGATTATCATTTGCGGCATCAGAAGTCAAGGATTCCTGAGTTGTTCTCTTCTGATAGAGTTCCTGAAGTGTATTAATGTCCGTATAGCACTTATTGTAAATTTTCCAGGCTTTTCGGAGTATCCACCCACCTTTTATGTATGCTAAAAAAATTAAAGTAAAAACAAAAATCAACAAAAAAAATATTTCAAGGACACATCTCCAAAAAAAAGGAAACACAGTTAGTACTAAATGCTATTTCACAAATCCTAGGATGATGCTCTACTTGCATTAACTATTACACAGAGGATTTTGTAATAGCTGCTGTCCTCTCAGAGAGGATCATACTGGGCACTACAAATTTTAAGTGCTTTTCAGGCAGACCTAAAACCAGCACGCAATGCAACGACTTCCCTTCAGCTGTGTGGCAATACAACTGTTAGAAAGAAATAGAGAAATCCAAGAGCTTAATGCCAGATTCTGCTCTGCTAGAGAGCAGAGACAAAATGGCTGCCTGGCAAACCCAGAGAAGCAAAACTCAAAGAAGAGATTACATCTCTTAAGCCTAAATGATTCTGAAAGGCAGTTGATGGGAAAAACTAAGAAAACTAAACCCCTTCCTTTGAGTGAGGTGGCAAGATTTTCAACACCATTATTTCCCTGCCCCTTGTTGAACACAATGCTTTATGATTGAGAAAAAGATAACAAAATGCATACATTTTATAGGTTTGAAATATTTTTAGTTGCCTAGCTTTCTCACTTTTAAATGCAAGCTGGGTACCTCAATTTCCCTAAAAAAAATTCTGGTCTTGAACATTCTGTTGAGAAGGAGAGAATTCTCAGTCTCGTTTCCTCTTTACAGTGGGATAAAGGAAGGCATGACTCCATGAGATAAAGCTGTCCAATCTGCCTATCTACACAGCTTTCATCTTAGTTACAGCACATCCTTGGATAATGTAAGTGGTAAACAAAAAATAAACACAGAATACACTTATGCACATTAGCTGTAAAAGCAGACATAAGCATTTTGTCCCTGACAGAGCCCTGAGAGTTCAGAACTGCAGTGACAAAGGAGTTAACTGAAAATGAGAGAAAATAAAAACATGATTATAGCAGCAGTGCTCTAAACAGATTACCACCAAATTTGCAGAGATCAGTGTTGTAACTGATGCCAGAATTAGATCGTAACAGGTGGGGTGTGTCAACAGGAAAGTGCTATTAATACCAAACCACTCCTTACAAGCCTTGGACACCTTTGATAAAATCCTTCCAAATACAAAGAGCCCCACATTTCTAGAGAAGTACCACCACTGACTCTACTACCTCTTTTTGGATTCTTGCTGTATGAAGAGGGGATGAAGGTAGTTTGATAGTCTTAAGAAACTGCACTGAGAAGGACTGCAAAATTTGTATTCTAGGTTGTGACAAGGGCTCTGTCAACATGAACTTAAAGTATTTTTAAAAAATTAATCCCCTATCACAAAGCTTCATATTGAAGTGTTGTAATAAAACAGTGTAACCCCTGGCATGATTCAGCTGCATTACAGGACTAACGTTACTTCAATTTTAAGCCATTAGGTCACTTTTTGGCTCCACAGAACATTTTAGAAGTGATGTGGTTCACCACAAGATGAATGCTGATACAATTATGCACAGCAATGCAGCAGACAAATAAGGAAAGCCCCACAGTTTACTTATCCTACAGATAGTGTTTCTGCTGACTACTGTGTTCTGATGCACGCATCAAATGGAAAGGATATAACATGGGAGAAAAATACAGCTTTAGGCTTTACTTCCTTACTGTGCTGTTATGAACAGTGAACTAGTTTCACTAAGCATAACCCTACTTGGTTTTACCTTGATGCAGCAAATCTATCTAATACATGAAAACTATCAATATCTGAGTTTTTAAACATAATTAAATCTTGCCCAATCACTGAGCTGATTTCCCAGCATGAAGTTCTGAAAGTAGCCAGACCCACGACAGCAGTGGTAAATATCAAGAAAAAGTAGTTCAAGAACACTGTGGGAAGCCAATGGAAGTTGCTGTGTTACTAACTTTATGATGAAACTAGTTCAAATACATCCATGAGGGTGGGAAAGAAAAATCTGAAATGTGTTAGGCATATGAGAAAGCAGCTTGCATGTCATCATATGCTTCTTGTCAAACTGTTCCAGGAAGAAAAAACACTAGATATTTTTCACCCATCCACTGTTCAGAAATATTTATCTGCTCTGAAGAATGCATTTCTTTTTGAAATTACAGTCAACTCAATCATCTGGTTGCTATTTCTGTAGAGAAACAAAAGATATTTATATCCAGTCAGAAAGATAATAATAAAAAAAAAATTAACTAGTGGATCCAACTGTTCAGCAATGGCAGTATCTAGCAGTCACTGATGGGGCATTTAATAGCTTGGAATTTTAACTAAAGATTTCAGGTATATTCTTTACTCTTTAGAGTAATCCAAATAAACTGCATGTTCCACAGTACTCTAACCACTCCAGTTCTCTGAGCAACAGAAAAAAGAAAGGGAACAGACACTATCCTCAGTTACAGCATCCAACTCAGTTATGCAGCAGCAGAATACATACGGAAACAAGAAAAAAAAGAAATCAGCAAAAATGAAACCTCAGAACTGCATCAAAAATAGTAAGAAACCTTAATCCATCACTACATGCACAGTAGAAAGAAATACCCCCTGAATTTCTGCTACCTAGAATCCCAGTCTTGACACCATGGCTTAGAAGACACCAAATCTGCACATCAAAGACAGCATTATGTCCTTGACTGAAGATTTTAGTGTTATTTTAATTAATCCAAATGTTGTTTCCCCAATCCCTTTCAGCTGATCAGCAGGTTCGTCATTGACAATCTGATCTGACTGTCATCTCTTGGCCTTCATTGAGTTGGTAAGAACCGGGGAATGCATTCACATGACCTCAACCACAGTATCTATAAAGTCATGGATGAAAGCATGTTTTAAGATTATGCAAGAGATCTGGAAATGCAAGAGACTATGAGAAACAGCTCTGCAGCTGAGCCGAGGAGGCTTGTATTCAACGTGACAGGATGAACACTTTGGCAGGCAAGGACACACTTTGATGACCACAGAATAAGAACCAATTCAGCACTTCCATCTTCAGCACACTTCATTTAAAATCACTTTCACTGCCAGTCTGTCATCCCCCTGAGCTGACATGAACATAATGCATATGGGACATGAGGATTTCCCCGGTGGCCTGGACTTCAGCTGTTGATAGCTTGCAGCCAGACAAAGCACACAGATGCTACTCATCTTTGTACCAACTCCTCAAATGCCACAATAGGAGCATGCCAAGGATTCCAACCCAAATAAGGGGAATCCGTTGAACAAGATTACTGGAAAGAAAAAAAGTGGAAAGCTACTATCTGTAGCAATCCAACTCATTTTATGATGTTACTGCCTATACAAAGATAGAACAATACATCTGCAAGGGTACCAACGTTGGAACATTTCAAATGGAACTGTGCTCTTCCTTAAAAACCAATCACCTTTACTGATAGTCATATTGCCACTTAGTGATCTTTCATTAAAGACAGAAGGCAAAAAAATAAATTAAAGATTAAAGCCACAGCCCACCTGATAACTCTTGTTTTACAAATGAAATCACAGCCAAGTAGACCTGACAGTCTGCTACAATTATTTGTCTTTGTAGGCGATCTATCATGGATAGAGTGGATTTCCGTCCATCAACCTGTTTGGAAGATGCAAACAGAGAAGACAAAATTTTAAAGATAATATAGAACAGTAGGCTAAATCTGACAAATTAAAAATTAAAGATTCTACACTTAATCAGAACATTTAAATTATATTTATTTCTAACTGCATCAGACATGCAACTAAATAGATAGGAAGAGCACAGAAAGGGATGTATGACAATTGTCAGGGAAAATACAGTGTCTCTTACGAGCAAACAGTTCAATGTGTGTCATGGTTGAAACCAGCAGGCAGCCAAAACAACCACACAGCTGTTTGCTCACTCCCCTCACAATGGGATGGGGGAGAGCATTGAAAAGGAGGGGGGGTGGAAGCCAAAACCTGTGGGTTGAGACAGTTTTATAGGACAGAAAAAGAAGACAACAATAGAACACGCAAAACACCTGATGCACAGCACAACTAATCACCAACCAAAGCCAATATTCAGCTAGTTCTTGAGTCAAACTGCCTCCCAACCCACCCCTCAGTAATATACTGAGCATGACATCATATGTTATGGGCTATCCCTCTGGCCAATTTGAGTGAGCTGTCCTGGCTGTGTGCCCTCCCAAATTCTTGTGTGCCCCCCACCTTCTCAGGTGGCAGGCCAGTATGAGAAGCTGAAAAGTCTCTGACTGCTTGGTAACAACTGAAAACATCAGTGTGCTATGAACATTGTTCTCATCCTAAATCAAACCATAGCAGTATACCAGCTGCTAGGAAGAAAATTATCTCTGCCAGAACCAGGACAACATGTCAAGTATGGTATTTTTTCACCAAGCAAACTAAATCTTGAAGAGAAATGGACTTTTTTTTTTTTTTGCTGTAGATCTACTCTGTCACACCAGGCAGACCAATCACTGGACATGGCTATACTACTACTATATATGGAGTTCTCAGTCTCCATGCTTCATTCTTTCTTCATTATTTAGAAAGAAAAATCTAAAAAAAGGAAGGAAAATTCCCTAGGAATACACCTGGCACACACAGCACTACGCAGCCACAACACCACAACTTTTGAGCACTACTAAAGCATTTATGAATTCAAATTAGCTGGAGTTAGACAGGCCACGAGCTTCCTGAAATAATTTTATTGGGTCACTATTTGGAGGTGTTAAGAAAATAATTCTTAACATCAACACAATCTGCTACTTTAGAAGAGGAACTACATGAACGTATTCCAGTAATTAGGAAATACAAGAAAAATATTTTACTTAATTTCTAAACTTATTAATCTCAACTGCTCTTCATACATAAAAAATCATCTACTCAAATGACAAAAAGGAAATTTCCAGAAATATTTATCCAATACTCAATTCCATGTTCTACAAATAACGTTCTTACATTCTTTTTTATTTTATTCTTGATTGTTTCTATAACTCCAGCTTCTTCACTTTCACAAAGTTTCTCTGTAGCCTTTAAGTCATCACAAGCCAGTTGCATTTTCTCTTCTTCAAACGTCATCATGGCATTCTACCAAAAACCAAATAGATTTGAATGATAAAGATCAGATACTATTTCTACAAAAGGTATAGGATAGTAAGTTTTCATAAATATTTGACAATAAAACTTACCTTAAGAAAAATATTCACACACACCCACCAGTACACATACTTTTACAGAAACACCAAACTAGAGATTTGAGAGTGTTTTACCAAAATTTCAAGACAAATCTGAACATACTAAGTCCTAACCCCTTGTATTAAAGCTTAAAATGCAGTCAAATTGAACGTGCTGTCGTGTCAGATTAAGCAGAAGAAAAATTTATATAAATTAACTTCCAATTATTATGTAAGGCACGATTTGCATCTGTGCAGACACTGCTTTTATGTAATCCCTCCACGTTAATCAGGCCTCCAAAGTCAGGGAGAAGTAACAGCTATTGCATTATACGCAAGACAGACAGAATTTCTACATATGAAGGGAGGGGGAAAAAAAAAGCATCCAACTCCAAACTACTGCTGAACCAATTTAGAAAGAATTTCAGGACAAGAAACTTCTTTATGAAACGAAAGCTCTGAATGACACAGGCACACGAAGTGCTGCTGCTAAGTTTAGAACAGTAGCTAAGCAAGGTATTTTCGAGAGCCACCGACGCCGCGTTGTGATGTTACACTGGTTCAGCCCGTCAATTCAGATAAGCAAGCCCCAGAGATTCTCCCTCTTCCCTTTCTCCTCTCTGCTGACTTAAAAGCAAGCATACGCCCCAGGAGGTTTGCTAACCAATATACTTCTCCATTTTGCATGGTCTACAGACCCTAGAGAGAATTCAAATTTAAATTCATTTACAACTTATCTATTTCTGGTATATTATAATAAATTCAGCCTTAAAAAAAAACCCCCAACTATTACCATAGATAATTTCTGGTGCAATCTAAGATCAAACAGCAAAGTCAGAATAAGGATAGCCTAGAGATCAAGACCTAAACATCTCATATTGCACCTGCTCAGGTTTTACATAAGATTTTTTAAAAAATGTATTAAAAATAAGAACATTTAACATACCTGACATGCTAATTACAACTCTCTAACCAGTCAGTATTCTCAGTTACCACACGTTGAAAAGGAAGCAATATGAGTGGATTGAATGAGCAACTTTCACTCAGTAATACAGACAAGAGAAATTTTCAACAGCAAAAGCTATCAGAAAAATGGCATTTATGGGAATTATTTTAATATGACCACTACTGCTCATTTAAGAGAGGGTTTTATTATGGCTCTTTTAATGGAACACATAAATATTTCAGACATTTGAGAAACTGAATCAGAGAAGCTCTACTTTCTCTTTAAACCACATGAGTAAATACATTTTATAACATAATGACTTGTTTTCTAGCTACACTCAATCTAAAACTCTGAAAAAATTAAATCTCATAAAAAGAAACAAATTAGAGTATCCACACTTGTGACCACATGCATGCACACACTAACATTAACCACAAGAGAAGAGGTGTATACTCTACTTTCACATTTACTTACCAAAAAACTGACAAAACTGGCTCCAAAACTCATTAATGGGCTATGGTTTCTGTAAAGAAAACAAAGTGTAGTTATCATATGTATGTTTTGTACATATCTCCTATCATAAAGACCATATGGTATTCGTTGATCTTAACTTACACATCTGTAAGTAAGTCTTAGGGATCTTCTATAAAGTTACAAGCAAACAGGTAATTTGTCAAGACAACAGAAACAGAAAACAAAAAAACTTTGTCACTTTCACTAAACTGAAATATTTTTCCCAAAGTCACAGTCAACATTAAAGCTGTAGATACTTTTAAAGAGAAACTGCTGCCACCAAAATAATTTTTTTGACCTGCACTGAGCGTAAGAGCTACAGAAAATTAAAAGTCTGCTAAATACACTCTTCTTTTGTGATCCATCACTACAATTTTGACCTAGCAGACACATTAACTGGTTTTAAGAGATCCCACTTCCCATTGTTCCCATTAATTTAAATTAATCCTGAGATTTTAAAGAAACGTGTATGCAATATAAGATCTTGGAAATACCAAGTTCTTACAAGGCTTATGGTTTTATAGCTGCTTTGTTTCGAACCCAGAATCCCTATCTTGCTACACTATGCAGAATATTTAAGATGCACCACCTATTCTATTTGCAGGGATTATTCCAAAAGGGTGAAATCAACTGCTTGATCAAAAAATGCAGGCAAGCAAAGTCTTGGTAATAAATGGGAGAGGTTTCAAGCTTCAGAACTGCTGCAGTCACACAGACCATGAGGCTCCACTAATGTAATACAGAAGGCACTTAAAAATATTTCATGACCTCCGCAGCACCACTGGTCCACACCGTACAGCAGTGGGCTGCCAGGTTGCATAAAAACATTGACTTTCAGGATTTAAGAAGAGGTAACATTTATGTTACAGGTACATACACTGTTGTAGTACAGTACTCATGACACTTCCAACTTCAAGCATCAGATTAAAGTACTTTTAAAATAGGACAGGCACTTGAAAGGAGAAAGTAGTGTATCATTTATTACAACACAAATTTCCAGTAGTAAGCCCACATAATAATACAAGAGTTGGTGCTTTAAAAAAGTTAGCCACCAACATTCTGCCCCCCCCCTTGTTTTTGGTATATGTATAAATGCAAGATCAAAAAACCTCTCCATTTTTTTCATTACTTTTTCAAAAGGAAAAACAAGTTAGGTATTCTCCCCTTTGCTGGCAGTAGATGCCTCTGCTGCTGGGTACCCGGACTGTTCTCTAGGAACAGCTGCCTTACACAGCCCAGCAGGAATCAGCTACATCAGTTGTACTTGCTGCAGCTGGCACTCTGAGCACAAACTCTTGCTGCAGGGGCACATGGCTATCTCCTCACCCACTTTTCAACTCATGAGGTGCGTGGCACCCATTCAGGAACCAGTATCCCATAGCACAAAACCCTCACCGTATGTTTCAAGGTCACACCTATGGCATCACCAACACCCCATGTATCTAAATCTGCAGAAAAATCACTGCACAAGAATGTTTTTTTACATTTATGTGCTTATGTATGAAGTTGCACTTACATCATGCTTTCAAAGAAGCTCAAAAATAAACCAACCATTGCATTTTTGAGCTTTGTTCAATCCACACACACAGAGAAAGCAGCTCAGGAAGGGGGAGGTGGGTGCCAAGCAGGTGTCTCTAGATCATGAATCTTTCATACTGAAGGGCATTTAGAACAGAGAGTTATCAGAGAAAAATTGTTTATCAGGGTAAACCAAAAAAAAGTACTCAGCCACAACAGTCTTTGAAAATAGCCAGAAAAATAAGAATACATAAGAAATAATTTTTGGGGTCTGCACTTCCTAATAAAAACCTTAGGGCACATTTCTTAAATATTGTTTCCATCCACACTGAAAATATTACTTTGCTACCACACAAGGATCAACTGAATAACTAAAAGCTGACCATCTGAACACCTGTAAAAAATTTACTTGTAAATTTGATAGGTATTACACGCTTATTAAAAAAGCTGTGCACAACAGGACCAAGATTTTGAGGTGGCTTCCCCCTGCCCCCCCAAAACGTGCATAAGCAAATCAAATCAACTTAGCAGCAGATACATTTGGCTCTCAGAAGAAAGTGGCAACCAGGCATTCCTTAGGACTTAGAAAGAAAAATCCAAGTTTAATCACCAAAACATAAATACAAAACAAATATAATGGAATTAAAGAATAAATAGAAGTGTTGCATTTAAAAACATTTTGAGTTTTAGACTACTTTACATTTTCTATGAATTTATAAAAAAAATCTTCCTGATGTAGAAAGTTAATGAAGCAGAGGGGGAAAAAAAAAAGAGAAGGCTTTAGAGGTAAACTGATATCCTATCTATGGGAACAGTATTTTTCAAATAAAGCAAGCTGAACAATGGCCATGCTTGAGAGTGAAGCCACCAACACTAAATGAACAGGAATACAGCAGAATATACCGTTTCAGCAGCTCAATATAGACAGTAATTTGGGCATACTATTCAAACATTTTTTAAAAATTGGTTTTCTTTTCTCTTCAGGACTTTAAGGACCTGCTCTGAAGTGTGCACACCGGCTTTCAAAATGTGTATTTACATTTATTTTCCGTAAATTTTAATACATTAAAAAGTGAGGCAGCTGGTTACAGCCCAGAGCCAATCGCCCTCCCAAGATTACGAAAGATACTGGAGCACTTAACTGCTTCTGTAAGCCACTGGTTCTGGCTAGGCCAGAGTCAACCTCCCCGAGCTCAGTTAGCCCGGGCTGTTCCCACACCACCTGACATCACTCCCCCATAAAAGGGGCTGGTTGGGGAGATGCTCCTCGGTGCCTCCAGAGCAGTCCGAGTGCTGCAGGGATGTCGGATCGGTCCTCGCATCGTACAGCACTCTGTAATCGTCAGGTAGGTAAGGTAACTGTGTTATCATCGGGTGTGAGTGGAATGGTGCTGTTACAGTTCCCCTTTCATGGTGCTTTTGTCAGTAAATGGCCTTTACCCCAGCCCAGGGAGGCTCTGTCTGCTTCTCCTCTGGGAGCAGCGCATGGTGCTCAGCCACTGCTTGGGGCTGGACCACCACACAATGAAAATTTGTCCAAGTAAAACCAAGAGGTTTTATTGTCAAGTAAAATATTTATCTTTTCAACTGCTCTTTCAAAACTGCTTCCCCACTTGCACTGACACTCACAGCTCACTTTGTTTACAATTCATCCCCCCACGATCAAAAAGGAGGCAACAAAAACCTTGAGAGCCTCATCGCTCTATACTAAGAGTCATCACTAGCTGCAATACAGGAGTTGCAGATCAGTCCTTTTTTAATGTTCAGACACTTAGTCTATAAAAGAAATTGTCATTACAGCACATATGGGCTGTAGAACAGAAGGACCCTGAGGCGAAAAACCATCATGCATAACACTATGCCATGTCTGGGAGATGCTTCTGTTTGAGACCATGGAGTTTGGGAAACAAAACATGAAAACTTTACTGCAGGAGCTCCTCACACAGAGTCTGTCATCACTAAACAGAATAAGGAACACTTTTACCACATTCCTACATAGCCCCTGGACAGAGACTATAGTTGCAGCTTTACAGAATATCATTTATTAAGGAAACTGGAGCGTCCAAAATCCATTTTGAAGAACATTTAGTGCTCAGTCTTTCAGAATATTACATTGACTGGTAAATTCTTCAACAGTTTAGGGTTATCCTTTCTCCAGAGCTAATAAAAGAGTTAGCAATCGCACAGTACTATCCTAGGCATGACTATTGATGACTAAGTTTCTGAGAAAAGCACAATTCCAGGGAAAGAACCCTCAGCCAAACTCCTTACAAGTGACCTTCAGCATCAGGCATGATTTTACATCTTCTGACAGATTCAAAAAAAGTTAAGATGAAATAAATAAATAAAAGGAGGCAACACTTGATAAAATACTAGCAGCAAAACAGTGGCCATATTGATGTTGACAGGAGTTATGGCACTGAATACAAATGAACACTGGGACATTCCACTACCCAGGTCGTCCTCACTATTTTGAAGAAATAATCTCCATTAAGTACAGGAAAATTTCAAGACCTTTAATCAGTTCAAAGATGAAGAAAAATTCAATCTCCAGACATATTTGTCTGGAATATTCTGTGCAGTTCTGGGCTCCCCAGTTCAAGAGGGACAGGGAGCTACTGGAGAGGGTACAAAAAAGGGCCACAAAGATGATTAGAGGACTAGAACATCTCTTACAAAGAGAGGCTGAGGGACTTGGGACTTTTTAGCCTGGAGAAGACTGAGAGAAGATCTTATCAGTGCTTATAAATACTTGATGGGTGTCAGGAGGATGGGGTCAGTCTTTTTTCAATGGTGACCAATGCCAGGACATGAGGCAACGGGCACAAACTTGAATACAGGAAGTTCCACCCAAACATGAGGAAGAGCATCTTCACTGTGAGGGTGACAGAGCACTGGGACAGGCTGCCCAGACTGTTTGTGGAGAGTCCATCTCTGGAGACATTCAAAACCTGCCTGGATGCTGTCCTCTGCAACCTGCTGTAGGTGATCCTGCTGTGGCAGGGGGGTTGGCCTAGATGATCTCCAGTGGCCCTTTCCAACCCCTATAATTCTGTGGGGTTAGGTTGGGGTTTTTTTACAATATTGTTTGCACCTCTCCTATCAAACTCAGGATCCCACCAGGAGATAACTTTCTTACACGAAAGCATGCTATTAACACCGTTACTATAAGGCACCACAGTCAAAGTTTGCACATGACAATAAAATTGGTATGTATAACTAAATTGAGGTCATAAGCTTAAAAGCACTGAAGTACACTTTTTGCCAGGCATTTATGGAAACTGGCAAATATGCGACACTGTTTCCCTCAGTAAACCCTGACTAGTTCACCTTATTATTCCATGGCCTATCTTCAAGATGCTCATTCGCTTACAGAATAAAGAGTATTCTCCATGCTCCATTTTCACATGTGATGACACCAGGCAGAGTTTTAAGCCTTGGCTTAATAAGGCTGAGGAAATACAGCCTAATTTTACTATTAAAAAAAATTTGAAGCACACCAAAAGAAAAAAAAAACAAACCAAAACAATCACTTCCCAATAGTTTATTTTTAATAAATCCTTTTCCACAATAATATTTCACTTCGTATCAGCTTCTAAAGCTACTACAGTCTTTAAATTAAGTCATGTAATTAATCCAACATCTTCCTCCCTGCTCTTCTAGGCACTGCTACTTTAACCACAGCCTAAGGATCCCAGTCATCACGCTCAGAGTAACGCTCAAGTTGAAGCAAAAAAAGAAAAAAATTGTTTTCCTTCCAAGTGGGAGAGTAAAGCATAATAAAAAATTAAGAATTCCTGTAAGTTCACAGATAAATATAGAAGCAGCTACTGAATATTTTAAAAGCAGAAGAAATACATATAACCTATATATAAAGGTAAGGAATTTCCTGCAAAAACATGCATATCCTTTGGTCATTTCTCCATCACAGATTATTCTAGAACATGTTCTAAATATCATTTGTGACACTACAAATGTAAGGCAGATCTTTGCACAAGTACACATCTCATCCAGTAGCGGTATATGAAATTGCTAAGGCAGTGTAAGTATCACAAAAGCCTTACAGTATTAAAGACACCCATTGAGATCACAAATGTCAGATCCAGGTTTAGTTTGTATTTCATAACCAGCCCAGATTTGTTCTAAATGTTAAATGAACTCTTTGTATACACTTCTGAAATATACAACCAAAAGAGAAATTCAGGAATATAAAAGAATAATCCTGTAGACCTGTTCCATCCAGTTTTTACCCAATTTGTTTTGTCCTTATGCAAACTGACAGGGGATTGGTTTGCTCTAACTTCAGGCTGTTAAGTAAGTTTAGATGAACAAGAATATAAAAACACTGGGAATTATGAGAAGAATTTTAAATTGTGCCTTTACTTTGAAAAGTAATTACAAAGCTGAGAGACAAGATAGTTACATCAAATGATTTGTACTAACTGTCCAATTGCACTCTAAAACCATGAGATTTATGAACTTTTTTCACTGTAGGTTCAACTAACCTGACAAAATTACTTTACAGGGCAAACCACAGCAGCTTAACTGACATCATATAACTTCCCATCAACTATGAGCTCCTGAAGTATATTAAGACAAAAATATAGACAACCTATCACAATACATTACTTTAAGGTATTCTAATTCATAGATCAAAAAATGTGTGCACTAGCAAGAGTGAAAAGTTTCTACAATATCTGCAGCTTTAAAATAAAATCTGCTTACTATCACGCTTCTGCAGCCTCCACCAAATCCAAATTCTACCTTCTGAATTATAAACTCAGATTTTTGTTTAGCTTTTGCCATCTTCCCATGGATTCCTAGCCATCAGATTTTGCTCCATATGCCAAACAAATCTCTCAACCTCCCTCTGTCCTTTCTGTTACTTCTTTTGGTGACAACACCTGTCTATCATGAAGGCCACAAAACTAAACATCATATTTAATGTAACCATCTCTGTGCACACAGGTCTTGAAAGATTTAAACAGCAGAACATTTAAAATTTTCTAAGCTATCCACATAACTGGAAAAGTGATGCTGCTTTTACATGCATAACTATCACTATAGTGTGCTCTGCCTAGCCTTGAGAAATGAAATCTTACCTCACTAAGGTACACACTTAGTATATTGCTACTAAAAATCCCTTACCTCATGCATAACTCTCCTTTCTATACATCCATCTAGCAGCTACTTATCTACCACTGCAAAAAATAGCACAGGGTTGCTACCAGGGCACTCATGACATTCACACTGCCAATCAAGAGGCCATCATTGTTTCCCCACCTGACTTACATCAGTTCCCACCGTGCTGTCCTTATCAGAGAAGCTACTGAAACATCCACTAAATCAGGTAAGAACAAAAACTAAAGGCTCCTTTGCTGAGCCCCGTAAACAAGAATTTCAAGGGTCATCAGATTGCCCATGAATGGGCCATAATCTACCTGCTGATCAATGCTGGTTTAGTGTCACCTCAACTGCATTTGGGTCAAAAGGATTTTGAGCCACAGACACTGTTTTAAATGGGTAAAATTATGTTCAAATGACTACCCACAATAAAAACATCTGGTCCATTACTGAAGTTTGTATGTCTGTTAATATGTATACCATAACACATGTCATAACTGCAGAATTTCAGGTTTCTAAACTATGCACATTAAGCTTTGCTTCCTCACTTTCCCATTTGTTCCAACTTTCCATTCTTCTCAGTGTTTTGCTTTACCCTAGCAGGTTGTAGAGCATGTTTTTCTCCACCAACCCCCATTCTTTAAATCTTTACACATCTTGTCTTCGAATCACATTTCATCTACATCACCCTCACTTCCTTCTTTAGATACGACATGATATACATTTTACTTATCCATTTTGCACTACTTCTCTTTTCATTCAGATGCAAGTTGAAAACTTTAGCAAGCTTTCTCAGAAGAAAGTCATTCATGCAAAGAGTCAAACATTTCCCTGGCTGGAGACAGGAGACTGTCAGATTTCTTAAGAAAATATCCCTGATCCTATGTTTTATGTTGTGAGTCAACATTCAGCTAAAAAGCTCCAGATTTTATTTGACAGTGCCTCTGTCCTCTTAGCTAGAGGAAGTTCTAATATAATTTTTGAATTGCAAATGCTCTTCAAAAGTGAAGAATCAGCAAAAAAAAAAAAAAAAAGGGTTTTTTTTGACAGTTTCTTTTCTTAAACATTTAGTAATCCACAAAGCTGGAAAGGGAAGAAAAGCACTCTGGTTCCAGCTTTCCTGCTAGCATCAGAGTGGTTCACAAAAGCAAAACTACCCCATGGGCTGACTGTGAGCTCCATCTCCAATGCCTGTCCTTGGTTAACCTCCACATCTCTTTCAGCTTTCACAGGTACTCAAAAGTTTAAACCAATCAGAACTGGGATGGTGTCAGCATTCTTCAAGCCGAATAGAAAGATTGATACCTGTCAGTTTCAAAGACGAGTTAGCACAGTGAGGAGCCGACCCAGCCACGAGCAATAAAGACAGTGGTGCAGCCTGCTGCAGATTTACAAAAATATTATATCCACTGGCATTTGATTCACAGTCAGAAGGTTGTCATCACCAGCAGGTAGAAAATCTGGACTTCATGAAAATCCCTCATGAAAAAGCATGTGCAGATGTCGATGGTACTTGCAGATTTTAAATTTTTTTTCCAAACTGGTATCTTCCCTCCAGTATAATGTACAAGTCAGAAACTACACCTGATAAAACATTCACCACTTTTTAGTGACTGTCAATGCAGTTCCAACTACCCACTGCATCTGACACATAACACATAGTCAGTTCATTTGGTTTTGGGTTATAAATAGATATAGATGAGCTCTAAACACCAGAAGATGAAATATTATTCTCTCATGCCCAACACAGGAACAACAGTTCTACAGCCAATGACTGCAAAGTATCACCAATCTTCAAAAGCAGACTTGACTGTCGCAGTTACACATATGAAACACGGCTGCAACCCCTACCCTGGTTTCCTTGAGGGCTGCCTTAGGAGCAGCTTTCAAACATAACTGATTTTGGGCTCACCAGCCAGCTTTCTGGAAGATGCAAAAATGCAGAATAGCAAAGAAAGAGATCCAGACTGCTCTGGAGTGACAGCTGTCTTTAGGCTCATCAAGGCTTTCTACTGTCCCGTAACACCAGTGGCATTGGTTGGAATCAGTTTTTCAGAAGATTCTTCAGGTAGCAAAGAAAGAAAAAAATTAAAGGAATAAAATGCAGAAGCAAAGCCAATAGTTTCTAAGAAACATTTTTAACTAGTTTAAATGATGTGGTTAGTGAAATTGAAGTTTTGCAGAGTAATTGAGTTTTCAAATAGTTTTGCAGGTTCTTAAACAATTTCCATAAGAAAAATTTCCATTTCTTCACTTCTAGGATTCATCTGGTAATTGTTAAGCTGCTTAAATAGAGCTAAGTTACCTGCATAGGCATTAGCCTAGAATTAACATGGTAAGAAAGGTCACTCAAACCACAGACAACACACACTCCTATCCAGTTCTAAAAGCTGCATTTCATCAGACCTCTTTGAGCTGTAATGCTCAAAGTTATAAACATCCATACTAAATTATGGAGAGCTTCCAAAAACTGATCATTTGCCCAAGCAGTCCCTTTTAGCACAGGTTCTATGTTGTAATTTCAAGCATACTCCAACAAAAAATATATTCATTTAAGGCTATATGCAAAGACAGATAATAGCATTACTTAAGTCCTTGTAGGAGGAAGACACCCAAGATAAATATTGAACCAAAAAACGGTGGGAAAGTGTCAAAGTGGACCTCACTGCATGCATCTCCAAAATCCAAATTCATAGAAAGTTAGTTGAGCATACTTCATTGTATCTTCTCCCCTAAGGTCTAAGTGGAAGTTTCAACGCACAGCTAATCTGCAATTCAATACAGGTCCATTAGTTCACAGCAAACGGAACCCTGCTACCCATTTCAGGATGAGGTAGAGAGGGCTGGAGAGTTTCACAGCCATTAAAAAAACAAGACAGTGATTATGGCTTTATGAATCATAAAAGCACTTAATCTAACAAAGGAATTCCTCTTCACTCCTTGCAGGTAGTGTTTAAAGGCCCGAGATCAAACAGTACACTGAACCTTTGATAAAAATCAAATAAAGAAATGCCCACACCTGGAAAAAAAATATAAGTTTCTGCATTTAAGAAGTCCTTAGCAATAAACCTTCTAGATAACCAAGAGAACAATTTACAGATGATTTATTCACCCTTTCCAGACAAGATTAAACAGCATTTTGAAATAGGAATCTTAACGTTTTTCCTCCCCAGCACAACCATACAATGTAAGCAGCTTCGCATACTTATAATTCCTAGAGTACTTCCAGATTCACACTACTGAAAGAAAGCAAGGGCACCACACAACAAGAAGTGGAGGAGAGGAAGCCTTATCAAGTGTTTAACCAGTTCCTTAAAAAAAAAAAAAACCACAATGCAAACAACCAAAACCTACAGGTTCTTTAAGATACCTAACACTGAAGACTCCAACAGACTCAAGAAAGAAGTCATGCATGGGGCCCGACCTCCTATGAATGTGAACTGCATGGCACACGTGAGAAATGCAGAACTGGGACTTGTCAGCTACAATATTCAGGTTAGTTCTACACAACACTATTACTGTGTATGTAACACAGCAGTACGTGTTACAGACAGCATGTCATGTCTGATATTAGACTGTGGCAGGTATGCTGTTTCACATTCACATTCCATAATTATTAAGGGGAGCTTTCTTAACTAGTCTCACTCCACCTCCAGACACCCTTTCTGTAAACAAGATTTAAGTAGATAAGGGCACATCGCTATGAAAGTTCTATTTTAAGTCAAGCAAAATCTTTTTTAGCCATACAGACAACAGCAGTAACAGGGGGTAATTAATTATTTAGAACGTATGCGCAATTACAGCAGCTCAGGCTTGCGTGTAACGCATTAGCCCCCAGACAAAAAGCAAGGGCGGGCAAGCTTTTCTTTAAGACGGGCTTACGTTAGCGCCGTAGGAAACCAGACGAGTACTTAACGCACAAAGCCAGACATGATGTATGTACGGAATACGAAGGCAGCCTTGCCGCCTAAACATCATCCCAGCAGCACTCAAGGACCTCTTGCCA
Organism: Zapornia atra; assembly: GCA_013400835.1. Classification (NCBI taxonomy): domain Eukaryota; kingdom Metazoa; phylum Chordata; class Aves; order Gruiformes; family Rallidae; genus Zapornia; species Zapornia atra. The sequence goes on along the minus strand of VZTU01020458.1, from coordinate 99,208 downwards.
GCACCCGTGTTGGCGGCTGACACCAGCATCAGCTCGCACAGCAGCATCACCGGAGCGCCAAGCGCCAGGAAACGCCTTCAGCCAGCGCACGTGTGTCTGTACTCATTCACGTTCGCGAAACGCAGTCAGTGTTACCCAGGGACCCGCCGACCCCCGCCCAGCCCTTCCCCAGCCCTCCCCGGGGGCAACAGGCTGCAAGCACCCTCCACAGCGACACGCCGCTCCCGCGCCAGCCCAACGCGCTGCCCTGAGGAGACCCCGCAATAGCGGATCTGCGGCTTCACACCCGGGGCCGCGAAGGCAAATCCCGGGTGACCCCTCCCCGCAGACCGAAACGGCAACACGGGGGGGGCCGACCCTCCGCGTCTCCGACCGGCCGGCAGGGCGAGACCGAGACCCCCTGCCGAGGGTGCGGGGCACTGCGGGCCTCATGGCCCCGCCGCCGGCTCACCGCCCGCCCGGGTCGGAGGAGCAGCCGCCACCGCCACCCTGCGAAGGCCGTCCGAGGTGCGTGACACGGGCAGGTGTGCGGAGGCCGGGCCGCCGCTGGCGGGCGGAGGAGGGCGCCCGGAGCCGCGCTGGGGGAAGGCGCCCGGGGAGCGGCCGGAGCTTACCTGTATTTCTTGAAGAGCTGGTCGGACTCCCGGAAGCCGTTGTTCAGCAGCATGTTGATGCCGGCCAGCGCCAGCTCCGCGTCCTCGATGGGCAGCGGCGCTTCCCCATCCTCCCGCCGCGGCGGCGGCTGCTCCGAGCCGGCCATGACGATGAGGAGGCAGCAGGACCCAGCCGGCACGGCTCGGCTCAGTTCTGCTCTCTTCTCCCCCTGCGTAGCCTCCCTTCCCTTCTCGGGCAGCCCGGCGCTACCCCGGTGTGCCCGGCGGGAGCAGCCGAGGGCGCCCGGTGCCCGCGAACGCGATGTCCGCTGCCGCCGGGCCGTGCTCCCCCCTCCCCTCCCCGGCCCGCGCTGCGACGACGCTCCAACCTCCTCGCGCCCGCAAGCCCTCCAAAAGCAGCGGCACCCGCCTCGCTCCACAGCGCGCAGGCGCCGAGGGGGCCGCGCATGCGCGGGTGGTGCGACCGCCAGGCTGGGGGCTGAGGGGCTGTAGCGGCCGCCGGGCGGCTCCTCCGCTGGCGCCGCTTGGGTGGGAGATGGCGCTGGTTTCCCCGCCCGCGGTAGTCCTGAGTCGCCCTTGTTCGTCCTCTGGCTGGGGACGCCGTCCGTCTGGCACCGGGGAAGGCATGACGAGCCCCGGCGGGCAGGGGGTGGGTGCTGGTGCCCGGCTTGGAGGGAATTTGTGCGCAGAGCTTTCTTGGTTTGCCCCCCTCCTTCAGGTTCTCCGCCCCCCCCCCGCCATCCTCGGTGTGTGTTCACTCCGCCTGGACGCCTTCCCTCTGCACGCTGGTGGGCGCAGCACGGGTGGGTGGCCGCCCTCCCGCCAGGCGGGCTCTCCGCAGCTCCTCGCAAAACCCACTCGGGCTTTTCACAGGTGGGATGTGGGAGCTGAGGACCTAGCAGGGCCCTGTGCCTGAAGTAATGGAGAACTTCCCTGATAATTAAGCTTTCACTTTTCAGGAAAGTGTTCTGGTTTTGGGGGCTTTTGTTTGTTTTATTAGAACTATTTTAGTCAGTGGCTGAGGTCACTGGCACAGAGACTGACGTTCCTAATCTGTACAACGGAGGCTTTGACGTCCTCAGTGTAAGTCTGGGAAATGGTAGGATTTTTAGGAATTTACTCCCTAACTTGACACCTGCCTCTGTTATCATCAATGTAAACATGCCTGTGATGCTGACAGCATAAAGGAGTATTTTACAAGTTTGGTTCAGATACAGACTAGTCTGGCAGATGTTTCCAAACACAATGATGGGTGAGAAAATACACTTGCATTAATGTATCCGTTCCAACCCAAAAATGACCAAGTACCTGGCCACCGAAAATACACCTGCATTGTTTTCACTCCTTTACAGGAAGAAGCTTTCTTTGCTGCACTTAAATTTAGGTGAAGACAAAGGCTGTAACCTACAACTGGTCTTGCTTCCTGTCAGCTTGGACTATGCTGCATCTGCTCTTGTGAAAATTTAAGAATCAGACTTCCTTCCCCCCCTCAACCCCCACCCCCGCACTCCCCTGGCTTTGCTAGCATACAAAAGAATGGGAACACATTCTACTTTTAGTAGCAACCCCTCTTCTCTGTCAGGAAAAACATATGAATCCAGTAGCAATATCTTTGTGCGCATCTTATGGGAATCACTACCACTGCCTCAAGAAAAACTCTGTACAAAAAACCTCTGGTGACAACACTTTTTGAAAGGTGAGGATTGTCTAATGCTGGGAGGCTTGTGAAATCTGTCAGGTGAGAATCAGACCATTTGGCTGATTCCCAGTCCCTCCACCTTACTGAGCAGAGCTGGATACTCAGAGGGGAGTTTAAAGTAAACATGCCTTCTGTTACAATGTGTATCTCCAAAACAGCATGACCTACACAGCCTAGAAATCCTCAAGGGCTTGTAGGAAGTAAGCACAGCATGAACAGGGAATGACGTGTTCTCCCATGGATTCACAGGTTATTCATGAAATACAGACTCCAGAAATCCAAGCAGCCTCGCTAGAAGGAAGTTGCAGGTTGCAGTTTAACCACCTTTGTTCTCTATTTCAAGTGTGTGCCAGACACTTCATTCCTGATGGGCAAAAATATTACTTCTGTTAGGCCATGCAGGATTCTGTGGCAGGGATTCGTGGTGGAGTGGTTTATAATAGCCGTTCCCTTAGTCATAGGTAGTAGATTCGATCAAGAAGTGATGAATTACGGGTTCTTTGAGAATTCATCACAGAGAAGTCTAACTCCCACCTCCAAGTACCCTTTCTGAGGAGCAGTGAAGAGCCAAGCCCTTTGTGAAACACTCCGTTTCTCTAGAGCTAGACTCCTGTTTCCTAGCCCCCTATGTTTGAATAGTAGTGTAGCAGAGCTGCGTGCTCTCTGCAGTTTTTTGGCCCCATGAACAAGGAGCTAAAATTAATCGGAGATCTTCTTTCTAGCACCCAGTTGCTCCAGACCTTTTTCAGGGCTGGCACTGGTAATCTTTCTGTAAAAAATGCTTTCATAACTATCCAATAGCTAGCTATTAATTTTGAAACTCAAGATACGAATAACGAAATCAACTCTCCGGAAACACAGCTATAAATCTACAGGAAAAAAAAAATTGGCTGAATTAAGCTGAATTTTAACTGTTCAAGTGTCTTTAAACACCAGTAATGAAGCAGTGTAACACCCACAGTGTGACTTCAGCAGCTGAGCAGCAGCAGCTTTATAGTGCCTGTGTCATTGTGAACCACACTGGAACCACGTTTTCCTGTAGAACTGGACTTGAAATCTACAGGGCTGTCAGTCTCCCTGCCTGCCCTGTAACAGCAAGTGAGGTCTTGTGATGGGTCACAGTTAATTTGATTCACATGGAGGATGTGGTACCAGTGATTCACCCTTCTAAAAACGTCCAGGGGACAGAGGAATCCACAGTGAAGTGAGCTACATGGGTGACTTGTACTTGCTAATCAAAGCTTGCATTCACTTCCCAGTCAACCAGTACTCTCAAGTCTGTCTTGGATTGTTGGTTTTTTTTTAATTCTTGGTACCATACTATCATCAGCATGGTACTGGTTCTGGCTAGGCCAGAGTCAACCTCCCCATGAAACCGGCACAGGTGAGCTGAGTCAACTCAGGCTGTTTCCCACAACACCCAATATCATTCCCCCATAAAAGGGGCTGGTTGGGGAGGGGCACTGTTGGGTCCCTTCAAGGTAGTCTGGATGCTGCTGGGGTGTTTGGTTGGTCCTTGCATTGTGTAGTGCTCTGTTATCACTGGGTGTAAGTGATATTTACTGTGGGCTGTTATTGTTCTCCATGGTGATTTGAGCCAGCAGTGTGTCCTGGTGGCTAAGAGAGCCAATGGGATCCTGGGGTGCATCAGGAGGAGTGTAGCCAGCAGGTCAAAGGAGGTGATCCTCCCCCTCTACTCTGCCCTGGTCAGGCCCCACCTGGAGTATTGTGTCCAGTTCTGGGCTCCCTGGTATAAAAAAGACAGGGACCTCTTGGAGAGAGTCCAGAGAAGGGCTACGAAGATGATTAGGGGCCTGGAACATCTCCCGTATGAGGAGAGCTGAATAAGCTGGGACTGTTCAGCCTGGAGAAAAGAAGACTAAGGGGGGACCTAATTGGTGTTTATAATTATCTTAAGAATGGGATGCAGGGGGAATTGGCCAGCCCCTTTTCAGTGGTCTGTGGGGATAGGACAAGGGGCAATGGCTGCAAGTTGGAGCACAGGAAGTTCCGCACCAACACGTGGAAGAACTTTTCCACAGTGAGGGTGACAGAGCCCTGGGACAGGCTGCCCAGGGGGGTGGTGGAGTCTCCTTCTCTGGAGATATTCAAACCCGTCTGGACACTTATCTGTGCAATATGAGCTAGGGAGCCTGCTCTGGCAGGGGGGTTGGACCCCATGATGTCTCGAGGTCCCTTCCAACCCCTACGATTCTGTGATTTTGTCAGCAAACTGCCATTATTCCAACCCATGGAGGGTCTGTATGGTTCTTCTTTGGGAGTGGGCAAGCAGTGTGTGGTGCTCAGTCACTGACTGGGGCTGAACAGCCAACAATTTCAGCAGAGGGGCCAGTCAGTGGCTGGTTTTCCCCTTGCCTCACAGCTCGTTGCAGTATTGAATAACCCATGCTACTGTGTGCTGTTACCTCTCTCATAAGAATGGGTTGAGGTAAGAGCAATAAGGTGAGAAAGTTTTCTTTTAATAAATTAACTGTACTAAAATTTCTAAGGCCTTTACTCTGGTTTCCCAGAAATTGTTAGATAAAAGGCAAAGTGGCTCCACTACTTGTATGCTGTAAGAGATACAGAACTGTGGTGGTTTTACACCCCATTAGCAGGACACTGGTGTCATAGTTTGAGGCAGCCTGTACATTTGAACACTCAATTGCTCTTCCCTTTGACAAGCTTTCCCAAGTTTCTGTCCTGTCTTAGTGCTTCTGACAGGGAGAAGTCCTGCAAGTCGTTGTATTCACACGCTGGTTCCTGAGTCAAAAATTTGCTTTCATTGGTATTTTTCCTCCATAATTCTAATTAGAACTTAGCCCTGCTGTAAACTCCATGAGCTACAGAAAATGGCAAAAGTTGAAGTAGCAGGGAATAACTTATTACAGAAAAGCATATTGATTCATTGAAAATGTCAGAGAGGAAAGGCCTGTTCTTGTTTATAACTCTATATTCACATTTTCTGTAATATCACTTTTATATGCTGTAAATTACGTCCCACTCGTCTAAGGGCCTTTCTCCACTGTGTCTGGATGAGGCAATCTAAGCCCTTGCTTCTGTCTCAGAGTGCCCTAAATCTGATTTTGCTGGGTTTCTTTTTACCTATCTTGTTGCAAAACTCTACCTCTGTCTTGGAATGCCTCAATAAACCTGGTACAATTTATACTGTTTAAGATGGAGATAAAGTTTCAGCAGTGGATTTAGAATATTTGGTCATCAGCGATTTAAGTTGGAGTCACTGCTCACTTAAATAGAGAAATAAAATCCTTCAGAATGGAATTAACTTTTTCTCTCTGTGTTGCAGAAAGTGACTGTGTATGTATATGAAGGGTTGAAAATACTAGTTAAAATCATAAAGACATCTCACCCACTTTTTCAATTTTGGGCACAAACCTGCAGGATCCACTCCTGTAATTTTTAATTCCTTTTGAGGATTTTCTATTTTAGTTAAATGCCAGGTGCAGTCCCTCTGTTGGTTATGAAGAGGTGTTACAATCCAGGGTATAGCCACCTTTTCCACACCAGCTACTAGAGGGATCTTACCTGTGTCATGACGGTCAATAGCAGCTAATGAATACGTAAATGTATCTTCCCTTTTTAAATATATTGTATTTGGTAAGAAAAAAAACCCTAGTAAGTTCACAAGTAAGGAAATAGACTTTTAAAGTGTAAGTAGCTAAAGCCACTTGAGCTTTGTGCCTCACATTGTACCTCTGAGTTTTGCAACAGTGAAGGTGCCTGCCTATTGTGTCTTGTCACTTAAGTATTTATGAGTGGTGAGCACTACATCTGTTATCATTATGCATTTTCCGTACAGTGCAGAAACTAAGCAATACTACAAAGCCAAGCTAATCCTCAGAGCCAGCTCTCCACATTTTCCTATTAATATGCATTGTCATTTAAGGGCTGAACCCCACCTAAGGACACACACATGAAATGACCACTGAAATGATATGCATGTTTTGTCAATAGACAAAGAGTCTGCATACATATCCTGGTAAAACCAAACAGGCTCAATGAGCATCTTCACCCAAAGTATTTCAAGGATACTGAAATTATTCTTTCTACCCTTTTCCCCAATTAAAGAGTGTTACAGTAATAAGTATTAGAAGAATAACCTCCATTTGTTGCAGCAAACTTTACTGGAAAGTCAACTACTCCTTCCTCTCACAAGCTTTCTGTTTTCCTTATTTTTCACGGGAAGCCTTTCATCTACGGAGAGCTATTAGATGGAAAGTGACTGATCTCTCAGTCCTGAGCTCTTCAGCAGCTTGTTCATGGCAGCTCTCATCTGGTCTGTAATAAGGTCGGCACTGTGGCATTTCTGCACAGAAAGATCTCAGAGATGGCTGGGGCAGAGCAGGTAAAGTTCTTTGAAAGTCAAAAAGGAAAATGAAAGATGAGGCAGAGAAAGGAAGAGCAATTTCACTTTTTTTTCCCCATATTTTGATTATATTTTAGGATGTTTATTTTTATCAGCACTTACTGTAGCTCTGGACCCAATATATAATCAGTCATATAATGGGATAGATTTGTGTGCAGTCACACAGAGTTATTTTTACTGAAGCATGAGAAGGTGTATAATTTTTGCTATATAAAGGATGCTAAATGGCAGAGCTTTTTAATGTTGGGGTGGGTTTTTTTTCCCCAGATTGTGCTAATGGCCAAACATATGCACACAGTTCTGGAGAAAACAAAGGAATGCACAAGTATTAAATACTAACAGCTGCTCTGTTCAGGCAGCAGCCACATGCTGGCCTGTTTTATTAAAATTAATTGGAAAAACTTCCACACAAAATAATCATCCTACTTGAAATTTTAAGAGCCAATTTCAAATGTTTTACTTTCAGAGGAATGACTTCCTGCAGAGTTCAGGTCTACATTTGGTTGTAAAAATACATGTTCTGTATGGCCAGCGAGCATGAAATGTAAAGCCCAAATCGATTGCCAGAAGTCTACCCATGCTTTCTGGGGAGTCAGAACAAATTCACATAGATTGTAAAAAAAAAAAGCAAAGTCTAAATGTCTTCAAAATCTTTTCAGTATGGAGATTCTGCAAATTAATTTTCCCTCGTATTCTTGCTTGGTTGATTATACCTTTGTTAGAGAAGCTGGGGCAGGGGGGGTAATAGCAAACTACAACTGGTGAGATTAATGGTTTTGTGGATGGAGTGATGCAGGCTGTTTGCCCAAAGTGGAAAGTATAAATATTATTTGCCCCAGGCAATACCCCTGTTTCTACAGTATGGGATCTTGATTGGGGTCCTATTAGTCTTTCACTTTTTAGAACAAACTAGAACCTATTCAATTTGACCTTTCACGTACAGGCCATAAATTTGAATACTCTAGTCAGTTTTGCTGATATACTTTGGAGGGTCCCTCCAGTTTTCCTGCATTTTTCAGTTGTCCATGAAGCCATTTCACAGATCAGGTGCATTTGTGAAAGTTTTTTCTTTACAGAGTCCTCTACAGACATTCTAACTGTATATATAGCATTCACCAATTAATTATTTGCCCACTTGCTGAAGATCCACCTTTTTACTCTCAAGCTTATGATGAAAAACCAGTAGTCAGCAAGGCCATAGATAACCAATGGCAAGCAGATCAGCCTTAATAAACACCCTTTGTGTTAGTGCTTCCCCCAATCCTTGTAATTTAAAACAATTGAAAATTCTTGTAGGATATATTTTGAAATGTTTGGAACTTAATAAACATAATATCTTGCTGAGGCTTATTTTCCTTTTGCTAGTTTAGCAATAAATATTTTCTCACAGGTGTCAAGCAGCTTGATGCATAATGCGATTTGAAATGAGATTATTTAAAGATTACTTGTCAGCAACATTTGTACTTTCCTACTTCCATTTGGGACTTTCGGCATTATATATGTTTTATAGTTAGCATCTTAACATTTTTCACTAGCTTATTCCTCAGACCTTCACTACAAAAATAGAACATCCTTTTTTGGGCTACAGAGGTTTTATTTCAGCCATTCTGCACACCATGTTAGTTTTTCAGTTTTGAAATCTGCACTTCTTGCCCCACTTCTTTTTCCTCACTGACAGTGGGGAATATTTTGTTAAAAATTCTAGGGACAAAAATATCAGTAGACCCCATTGACAAGAGTTTTTTTGTGACACAAGATGCAGGTTTATGTAGACAGATTGCCCAGGTAGTCATCTAGAGGAGACTGGTCATGACTGTGTTACCCAGTTTTACACTCTTTGAAAGATATTCACAACTGCAAGGACCAGTAGTTGAGGTAATCAGGAAGGAAGGCATGAAAGGAAGACCTGGTGGGTTTATGGTTGGGTGCCAAAGGCAGCTGAGTGCTCAGCTTGAGAGGCAGATGGAGGCTACGAAGCAGCCACGGCAGAGCCGTATACCTCCCTTTCCTGGTATTAGTAAAACCCCAAATGGTTTTCTTGTGCAAATGTCCCTTGTGGTCTGCTTGCCCATTTTCTTGTTGCTCTAGGCTTATAGGTGGTCTTCAAGGTCTAAGAAACAGTCACGACTGATAGTCATATTTCACTCACATATGAGGAAACCTTGTCTCACCTGTGTCTTTCGGTAAGCCACTGAAATTCTTCATACATTGGTTCTCATACCTACTTGTGGGTTGCAGTGCACAATAATTTTGTACATTGGCATTGGTGGCTAGGGTACACCAAGGCATTCAGTAGTCTACGACTGCCTCAAACTGAAGCATCTTGACTTTTTCTAACTAGACCACACAGAGTATGTTCATTTGAGCATCTCTATCAGCAGTGTATACGCCTACAACGATAGTGAGCAGCTTCTTCCATTGCATATAATGTGTTAGCTACTGATATATTTGTCCCTGATTATTTCAGTTCCTTATGTTTTGGGATTTTAATCACGTCTTCTGGAACACAGTGCTCTGTTCTTTACAAAACTCTTTGGTGAGGCTTGCACACATAGACACGGCAACTGACTTTTAAAAGAACCAGTATGATCCACAGCGTATATCATAAGAGAGAAAGAAAGCCTAGAAAACATATTGAGAGACAGATGCTACCCCAGATATCAAAGTTTTTATTTCTGGATACTAGCTTCTCATCTGTGAAACTTGTACTTTGGGCTGAAAAATTTTGCTGCTCACTCAAGAAAATACCTAGTTGTACCATTTAATTGAGAGAACCGTTTAATTAGCGAGAAAACTCATCGTGTCAATTTGTATAAACCTAAAGTGAAGGGATCATCTGTTAAGTGTGTATTCAGGCAGTATGCATATTGATACACTCAGGTTACAGCATTATCTAGAGCTAAGAGGTGCATGATTAAGCCACATGCTTAAATAACCTTCTTCCTATTCTTTGCCTTAATTTGTTGTTCCATAGTCATAAACATTAGTTTATGTGAATGAACTGTCAGTTTATATGGCTGGAAGATTCTTCATCTTTTGATGAGTAAAACTGTAAAGCAGACACAAAACCCATACATTTATCATTTGATGAGAACATTATCTGATATTTAATATAAAAGAGAATTTAAAAGACTGATGCTTGACCAACTAGATTTTGAGTTGACGGTTCCATAATGAAGATAAGCAAAACCAGGAATCTATGTGTTATATCCTGGTACTTGATGAAATAAGCAGCATGCAGTGGGCCAAGGTTCCTATTCTCTAAAATAAAAAGTGATTTCTCTTTTTGCTTACCATATGTTTTCCCATTATTCCACTTAGTTCTGGAATCTTAGGCTATTTATTTGGAATAGGTAATCTGCCCAAATCGGTTTATAAAATGTTCCTCTTTGGGCACTTGTTAATCAAAGTATGTGAATTGGGAAACACTCTGGAGAATTTAAGATTCCTCCAAGCAGTGACCACCAGGATCAGTTCCCACTGTGGGAAATGGCAGAGTTTGCTCTGCAGGTGCTGCATTGCAGCTAAAGGGAGAGGGCAGAGGCAAGATTCTGCGTGCGTGTAACGGTAACCACAGGAGTGACTGACAAACCTTAACGCGCAACGAGGTTTTTATTACAGTAATGGCAGGATAACAAATTTAATAACCCTCTTCTTTTCTAAAGTGTATTTCAATTCTGAAAGCACTCCTGCCCTTAAACAGCACAGTGTCTTTTAAAGCCCCATATTGGGTGACTTACTCTGTACTGACTCACTATTTATTGTTCTAACCGACAGCGCTTTGTAAGGCTTGAGAGCTTCGTACCAGGCAAGCGTCTTAAATTGGGTTGCGTAATTTTAGCCATTATGAGTTATGTGCAGCAATAACCAGGATAATACAGGGAGAACAGCTATGCTTTTACTGCAGGCCATTTTTTCAGAGTTCCTCTTCCAGACAGAGCACAAGGAGAAATCATCTTTTATTTTCTCAGTGCACTTTCCCATTTTTCATTCCATTAGTATTTTTCTCTAATGTTTCTGTCTACTGCAATTCATGCAGCAAGCATCCCTCTATTTTCCTTCTATTCCTTTCATTTTAACAGCTCTTGCACTTACCTATTTTTAGGGGGGTTGCGAGTACACAAGCGCACACAAATACACACATCTCTTTATTTGATATGCCTTTCACTTGGGGTTCAGCCTACATTTTCTTCTTAGGTTCCCAAGCTTCAAATTATACAAAGCACTGAAAAAATAGTTCGTATATATTAGCTTCTTTGGTGTAAGTTAGAAACTAAGAAGAAATCTATGAGCCCATCAGTGTGCCCAGCTCATCACAAAAGCAATTAATTCAACAGAGATTTCTTCCAGTGGTAGCACCAAGATGCTGAAAAATAAGAAGGTGAAGAAATGCTGGCAAATCTAGTGTCATAGATCCAAGCACTGTCTTATCATCATGATGAGTCACAGCATCATATGATGGAGATGCCAGGAGATAACCACACTATGTTTGGGTAACTCCGTACTGAAAAGGATGAGTGACAAAAGCATTTATAATGACAATTTTCCCCTGTAATTAGAAGCAGGACATAATCCCCTTTGGTTTCTTTCTTTCTTCACTGAGACCAGCTGACAGGGCTGCACAATGGTATTTTCTATAGTTAGGTTGTAAGTTGGTCCAATTATTCCTGAGGACCAAGGTGTAATCAAGCACTGCATCCACCTTCAGGGAATTAGTTCACTTGGTTTTTTGCTTGGGATCCAGAGCTAGGTTGGCTGCTACCATGTCCTCTTATGATGTATGTTTAAGATTATACGGTTTTGTTTGAGGATAACTATGCCCTCTCCACTTACTATAGAAGGAGAGCCCTGAGTAGAAACTTTTATATGGCTGACATGAGTAACCATACTGCTCCACAAATGCTATGGGTCTTAGTCAAGTTAGGTCAGTGGTACGTAGCAAGTACCAGTGCTATTGTCCAGTTTCATGTGCATAGAAGTCTGTCTAGATACACTGTTTGCTTAAAATCAATTATGTCCACATATATATTTAACTTTCTGTGGGTCCCTGTCATGGTTTAACCCAGCAGGCATCTAAAACAGCCACACTGCCATTTGCTCACTCCCCCCACCTCTGCAGTGTGATGGGGGAAAGAATTGAAAAGGAAAAGGTTGAGGTAAAGACAGTTTAATAGGACAGAAAAGGAAGAGAATAGTAATTATAATTATGATGATAAAAGAATATAAAAACCAAGTAATGCACAGCACAGTTTCTCACCACATGCTGACCAATGCCCAGGTAGTTCCTGAACCATACCGCCTCCCAGCCAACTCCCCCATGACAGAGCATGACACCATATGGTATGGAATATCCCTTTGGCCAGTTTGGGTCAGCTGTCTGGCTGTGTCCCCTTCCAGTTTCCGGGGTGCCCCCCCCCCCCCACATTCTTGTTAGCAGGGCAGTATGGGAAGCTGAAAAGTTCTCAACTGCTTGACAACAACTAAAACATCTATGTGTCATCAACATTATTCTCATCCTGTATTCCAAACACAGCACTGTACCTGCTGCTAGGAATAAAATCAGCACTATGGCCACCAAAGCCAGGAAAGTCAGAAATGAAGAATACTGATTTCACCTACCATAATAATAAATGCCTTAACATTTTTGCCTGGATTTGGTGTTGGAATGTGCTTCCATAAGCACAGCTATGTGACAGATGCATGTGACACTGTTGTAGTGCTTGTTGGTGCCAACCAGGGTTGATTTGTGCATTGTTGTTGCAAAACATTCACAAAAACCCCTACAACAGCATTCCCCACTGAAGCACAGGACTCATTTTACCTGCACAAAAACCAGACTTTTGTTTTCAACCAGGTTCCTGGCTTTAAGTTTTTCAAAGCTGCAGTTATATTCTTAAAATACTACTTGCTGCATGCATTTCTAATATCTGGGAATGCCTACATACCATTAACACACAAGGGAATCCAATGGAAGTGTTGCAGATTAAACCCAAAAGCATAACTTCAAACACACAGGGGAATTCTCCAGCAGAATTCATTATGTAGGTACACACAATGAGCGAAAGCCTTGCTCCTGCAGCTCGGTTATACAGTCAGCAAATGCAAAGGACCACATGGAACAGTCACTGTCCAGATTGGGAAGCCATTCCATTGAATCTAATCCCTGCTCAAGGCAGAGTAGTCCCTTTGATCCCATTTCAGCCCTTTCTTCTCCAAGTTGCACCTGGCCTCACCTTGAGCATAGAGATAAATCAGAAGATACCAATGCCAGAGGCTGGAATTTAAGAACACGCAGCAGAGTCTTTGGTTTTCACCAGACAAGAAATTTGTTGTGCTTTGTAAATGACTCTAAAGGGTGTCTCTTGGATGCAGCCCTGAGCAACTTCAGGTTTACCTGTCTAGAAGATTTGGCTCTATCACAGGAGAAATGAGGACACCTATTTTAAGCAACAAAATACCATCAACGGCTTCATTGCCAGGGGACTCCCTCAAACTGAAAAGACAGACATAGGATATATGTATTTACTTGCATCAATAAGATGTTATAATATGCCCTTCACAGGCCTGAGGTGGAAACTGCAGAGAAAACGTAAACTTTATAGCTGCAGGGAGTAGATAAGGCAGTAATCTGCCTTAGGCAACTGCAGAGAGGCAAGGGTCAGCCACAGAAAATATCAGCAGTCAGAAATTACTCTCCAGAGCTTCACTTAGATCTGAGAGGAGGAACTAGGCACAAAAACCTACCTATAGCCCAAGTTAAGCTGGGATGTAGACACAGGTGTTTGGATTTGGGTCACTTGCTTATGCAGAAAGCCTTTTCTGCTAGAAATTGGTACATCAGAGGAAATTCATCTCAGTCAAAGTTAGGTTGAATCAGGGTTTCAGCTCAGCTGTACAACTGTCTTCACAAGTAGAAAGGAGGCCAGTGCTCAGTGCCTCTCAGAGCTGCATGCGTGAGAGGGCTCTGAGGGGAGCAGAAGAATAGGCAGGAAGGGGTGTGGAAAGCTATCTTATGACTAATTGCTCTTTGCAGCTGCAGATAGACACGTGCTTAATTATCTGCTATATGCATGCAAATTTGGCTTGCTGTCACTAGAGTCCAGATGTTCCCTTCCATTATACTAAGTACAACAAACAAAAGGAAGAGGGTCAGAGAGCAAAATAAAAGGGGACAGGAGTGGCAGCTTCGTGCTGTTTTTCTTCTTGTCATATGCTAGGCCTGGCCTACCATTTTTCTGAACTCCCCAACACAGAGAGTGGTGAGTTCATAGGCTGAGCGGAGGTGAAGCCTGGGAAAAGCTGTGAGAAAAGATGTTCCTCTGCCAGCTCCTCTCCCCGGGCAACACCTGGAAAGGCGAACAGGCAGGCACCCAGCCCTGCAGCAGGCAGGAGCTGCCCAGGAGCACAGGACTAAGTCTGGGGTGGAAAGGGAGCAGTGGCTGGGCTCATTGACACCACCATGTAGCCTGAAATCGTTGAGGCACGCTAACAGTCATCACAGTTTCTAACTAGCTTCTCTCCAGTAGACATTTTCCTTAACAGGGGTAAATCCTCTCAGCAGTGTTAAGGCTTATTTTTCCTTGCATACCTTTCCTTCTTCAACTACAGTCTTTTTCTTTCCATCCATCCTCTAGGCTCACATCTGTTCTTTATGTCATTTTTTTGTACTGATTAAAAAATTACAGTGTTTCTTTAACAGAAAGCTATTTGCAACATTAATTCTGTAGCAAAGTGTTTGTCAGAAGATCTCTGCATTGTGCTAACACCATTAAAAAACAGGAGCCAACATAAACAAGACCTTTTCCCCTATCAGCCTTGATCTGGGAACAATAGAGCTGTGTTGATTTATATGGATCATGTACCTGGCCTTTATTCTGTTTGATGGCATCCAGTGTCTCTTTGGAAGATTTAACCTATTCATTCCATTTTAATTAAATAACAATGATGATCATTAGTGGTTTTGTGGTGTCTGTTTCGAATTAAATTTGTTCTGAGCATATATGTCACGTTGATTTGCTTTATCTTTTGTGATAAATGCAATATACCCAGTGATCACGTGTCCTCTTAAGTGGCTCGGCAATGGGGACATTTCCTTCCTTTACCATGGCAGTATCAAGTTACAAGAAGCTGACTAAATACAACTTATCAGATCAGAATTTGGTTATGCTCTTCTGCTTATGGGGGATAATGAAATTCTCTGAAGGGTTTTCTTGTCTCTGAGCCTGGCAAAGGCACGGTGGGATGACTGCAGTTACTTCTGATGTCGAGCAGCATGGGAAAGGGCTGAGCCCGGGAGGGTTTTTCAGGGGTGTGGGCTGGCCGACTCACAGTGGGTGGTCTGACACCAGCCCTTGGCACTGCCTTCATCACTGACACTCATCAGGCAGAACAGTTTATCTGCTGGTCTCCTTGCTTCCACCCCTGTTGCTGATGCAAGTACCTTTTCTGTTTGTGTAAAGTTCCCATGTTTGTGTATTTGCATAAAAAGGGTTATCTTAGGTTTTCTGAAGATTACATAACAGATGTAATCTGCAATAACAGTCCTTTATAAACCTTGGCAATATTTTAGAATACATTCTTCATAAAGGGTATGTGAGTTTCTCTGCATATTTTAATAAGGTGTGTGAGCCAAAGTCCTGTGAAGTCATTAGCTCTTTCCACCTGAAGCTGCTGCACTTTGGATCATGCCTGCGATTTTCTTGGAGAATTGCCCAGAGCACCTTTAGCTTCTTTACTGCTTGGGTTACTGTCCCCAGGAGTAATTCATTATCTTTGATTGAACTAAGCACAGCAACTAGAAAGTTACAACTTTATTACTGATTTGAAACCTTGTACTCAGGTAAATTTTATTAGTCAAAACCCTTGCCTTAGCCAGAGGAATCAACATCAAGGTGTATTACTGATTCAAGGTGTGTAGTAGCTGGGCAGATGTTCTGATAAGAAAGCATTAAGAAGGATCTAGAATTAAGATTTACAGCAGCTGCTATTACCTAACCACATCAATCCTCTATTCAAAACCAGATCTAAACATTTCTTTCTGGATTGAAATTCTAACAGTCTTCTTCCATATTTATTTCTAAATTACTGACATTCCTGTGAATGTACTTATTCATTCTTAACAGTGCACAGTCCTCCTGTGACAGGAATCTTAGACCTAGACTCCTGCACAATAGAGAAATCTGTTGCTGTTCCCAGTTTAAATATAACTGAGCAGAGACAAAAGATCATGATGCCAACTCTCTGTCTCTTTATTCTGTGCAATAATGCAGCAGTGCTCAATCTCTATCAGCGAGCAGGTGACATCTTAACAAAGAAACCACATATCATGGAACATTTCACACATGCTTCACATTTGGAACAACCTGTAGGAAACACTGAGGTGCAAAGTAACAATAGGGGGGTGTTTAAAAAAATCTTACATGCTTTGAATGCTATGAGCTGCCAGCCAGAAGGACACAGTATATGAACAGCAGGTCACAGATTGGTTTCATTGCTACAGCAGGTCATAGATTGGTTTCATTGCTACAGAGGATCACCAAAATTGACAGAGAGAACATAAAGATTCATTGGCCGTTTTGTTTGCAATTTATTAAGATTCAGGATGCTTCCTTGCAGCTCTGGCAATGACCAGTCTCTTGCAGTTTTGAAATGTCTGGGCCAGCTGCACAAAGGAGGTTTATGCTTATGCCTTGCTTCAGTGAATCTATAACATTTATTATGGCATTATCCACTTTAATGTAAAGTAGTTCCTTTTGCCAGGGACATCCATTTAGTGTATTTTTAGAAAATACAGACAGATTTACAGAAGACTGGACTATTGTGCCCTAAATTTCCTTACATCATTGCAGAAAGATGCATACAGGTTTTTTTAAAATGAGGAAAGAACAAAGAGAATGGTAAGAGGCAAAAAGCATGACAAGAGCTCATTACAAAGCCATAATGCTTTTAAACTGGTTTCAGTAGGACAGCATTTTCCAGGCTATTTTATATGAAGCAGAAAGAAAGCAAAAGGGAGAAACCCACCCCCTGCCTGTAATTCACAGAGGGCTCCAGAAGCAACAAAACTACATCAAGAGGCAGGGATAAAATGAAATGGCTCACAGGTGACTCCAAACAAGTGGGTACAAAACCAGAGAAAGTTAATTTACCTAATTTGTTTTGCTGCTGACAGAGGGTTGATGGCTGTGGATTTTACATGGAAGCTTTACAGTACCAGAGCACAGCCCTCTGTGCCCAAATACAGGATGCCTGTTAAGAAGTTTTACTTGGAAGGGTTTATTTTTAAAATTTAAGTTACAGTGTTGTTTGTAAGCAGTGAAAAGGAAAACTTTTTGTATATATATGCTTTTTTTATTTTTTCCTACACTGAATATATATTTCTTTCTACAGTGCCCTGTGATTTATTTCATTTGATTTGCCTGCCATTCTCAGTCCTAACACTTCCTTTGAGCTCCCATTAATCTGGACATGTTTTGTAATTGTAATACATGGAGCTCAGAGACCTTGGTGTCGTCCACCTCAGATAACACCATCCTATTAAATCTAAACCAAATTAACTAGGGGAGAACTTCGCCCTTGATACTTACATGGACAAGAGAGAGATTTGGTGCTAGTGATACCAATGTGGCTTAGTCTGGAGAGGAAGTCTTCTGCTCTCCACATTTAATTGATTCAGATAAGCCATTAGGGCAATCTAAACACACTGCTAAAGAGCATGGGTTTTTAGCAGTGCATTCTCAGTGTACTGAATATTATATGAGATCCTTTGTTGTTACACTTTTCAAAACTTTCATCAGAAGCTTGAACTTCAGGAGGTACAAACCATATAGCAAGATCTTGCCAGCAGACAGTAACACATGCATTCCTTTATTACTAGTCCTAATTTTAAGGTTGAAGGAAGCAAAATGCAAGCTGTAATACCTCTGCATCCTCGAACACAAGCCATGAGTAATAAAGCAGACTTAGAAAGGATGACTGGAGTTTAGTTTTTTACCGTTGAAAAATATTGGAATTACTGAAAGGCTTGATTAGCAAAGAGTAAAGATGACTAGAGAATAAAAATCCCTGGAAAAGCCTCTCCTGTGGGACTTACTTTTATTCTAACACAGAAATTGACAGATAGGAGTGGGTCATCTGAAATGCTGTAGGCAAGGAGGTAAATAATCCATGGAAGTTACTGTCAAATGGCAACACTCAGATGGTGAAAGCCTTGGAGATACTACTTATAATAATAATAGCCCCCATGACAGGGTGCTTACCCAAGCCTTAGATTGCTATTTATTCACATAACATTTCATCTTACTAAAAGATTTTGTCACTTCTGGTCTGCTGTAATATGTGTTGGTGGAATTGTTTATTTTGACTTTAACAAAGATCTGTTCTAGTGAACCTGAAGAGAAGGAATCTTCACAATTGAAATTATGTTTAACATTCTATGACTTGAAATGCTTGAAAATTCAGACTCTTCTTTTCCAGAAGATAACTCCCATGTGAGAAAATTCAGAATATTCTAAGCACAGAACAGACAATGCATGAATTACAGTTCAGTGTCCATGTGGGTTTCTTCAATGATAAGAATTCTTCATCAGACTTATCTAAACAGGACATCTTTCCTCATGTAAAGATTATCCACTGGCTTTTCAGGATCAAAGCTTTTTACTCGGTGTTTGTCAGTCTGTTATAGATTTATCTGTGTTAAAGAACAAAACTGAAACTCCAGTTGGCTTTTATTGATTGTTCCAACCGTGTGTGACAGCCTGACTCTATGGCAGCAACAAAACTGGAGAGGCTGGAAGGGGGGAACAGCAACCAAGAATCTTAAAAGCAGAAAGGCTTTTCTACTTTTTTGTTATGCATTAGGATTGTACTGGAATTAACACTTACTAATCAGCCAGGTTGCTGAGGACACAACACTTGGAGGAGTGGCTGACACACCAGAGGGCTGTGCTGCCATTCAGCAAGACCTGGACAGGCTATAGAGTTGGGCAGGGAGAAATTTAATAAAATATAACAAGGGCAAATGTGGAGTCTTGTATCTGGGGAAGAACAACCCAATGCACCAGGATAGGTTGGGGATGGATCTGTTGGAGAGAAGCATAGAGGGAAAGGAACTGGGGTCCTGGTGGAGAGCAGGGTGACCATGAGCCAGCAATGTGCCCTCATGGCTAAGGCAAATGGCATCCTGGGGTGTATTATAAGGGGTGTGGTTAGTAGGTCAAGACAGGTCCTTCTCCCCCTCTACTCTGCCCTGGTGAGACCATGCCTGGAATAATTGTGTCCAGTTCTGGGCCCCTCAGTTCAGGAAGGACAGGGAACTCCTTGAAAGAGTCCAGCACAGGGACACTAAGTTGATTAAGGGAGTGGAACACCTTCCTTATGAGGAGAGGCTGATGGAGCTGGGTCTCTTTAGCCTGGAGGAGACTGAGGGGTGACCTTATTAATATTTATAAATATATAAAGGGTAAGAGTCAGGAGGATGGAGCCAGGCTCTTCTCAGTGATGGCCAGCGATAGGACCTGGGGCAATGGGTACAAGCTGGAGCATAGGAAGTTCCATGTCAACATAAGAAAAAACTTTTTCACTGTGAGGGCAACAGCACTGGGACAGGCTGCCCAGAGAGGTTGTGGAGTCTCTTTCTCTGGAGACATTCAAAACCCACCTGGATATGTTCTCGTGTGACCTACTCTAGGTGATCCTGCTCTGGCAGGGGGGCTGGACTAGGTGATCTTTCGAGGTCCCTTCCATCCACTAACATTCTCTGATTCTGTGATTATAACTTATGTTTACTCAAGTCTTTATACATATTTTCATTTCTTCTTGTCAGCAATAAAATTACTTCTGATAAAATCAGATGGAAGGAAATTGAAATCCAGGACTTGCTCCAGGTTGTGATGCAAAAATCTTTGCCATGTTCCCTTTTTCTGAGGGGGGAAGTGAAGCAGGAAAAGGCTTTTTTATGACTAGGGAAAAATCTGCCTCAGAGAACAGTCTGGTGGGCACGAGATATGAAATGTTACTAGATAATTGCCTGATAAAATTTAACTGTTCTTCCTTTCTCCTTGTGGAAATTTCCAGTGCCAATTACAGCCAGTAAGTCAGTTGAGCATTTCCAAACTTTCATCACTTGAATATTTGACAATCTACTTCAAAGGCAGGGTGTGTTATGCCTAGAAAGGATTCAGTTGTTGCTACCTGAAAAGATGATTTCCAAAGCCCATCACCTCCAGGCCAATGGGTGTTTCTGTCCCACGTGGCAGGCTGCCACACAGGAGAAGCTGTTTCTGCAGAGCATCTCCGGAAATATGGCTCCGCCACTCCGTGCCAGTTCTCAGCTCCCTCAGAGGCCTCAACCCCAGGATGCTTTCACTGCATTCCATTGGCTCCAAAACTAGCTCTACAGCTAAGAAACCTCTGCATGGACATTGATTTTTAAAAGAAAAAGCAACACAGACTTGGGTGTGAACAGCTTCCTGAGACTTTTACCACTCTGCAAAGCTATAAAGCACCTGCAGAGCTGCAAACAATTGATAAGGGATTAATGACCAAAGCCATAAGGGCTATTGGCTTGCCATCTTCTAATAATCTAGCTAACACCTCACTTGGAACACACTGAGGACACTCTGCTGTGTCTTGCATAAGGCAGCAGTAGAAGGTGGGAGCAAACATTGCATTAGGTGGGAAGGAAGGTTTGTTTGCATCGCTGCCTACTCCCACCTAGGACCAGGTGTAGAAAATGCTTTACTTCTGCAAAAGAGGGTTGGCATTAGGGAACTGAAAGGAAAAAAAAAAAGGAGGTAACCATCAAAATTCTGCTTCTGAATGATAGTGGAAGAAGAAGCCACGTCAAGTCTATTCAGTTCAGCCCTGTATTTAGAAAAATAAAGCAAAGTGGGTCCCCTGCCCTCCACCGTGGGTCACAATCAGGTACAAAGTAAAGATACAAATGTCAAGAAAACAGTTTATAATAATAGAATCATAGAATCATCATGGTTGGAAAAGACCTTCAAGATCATCAAGTCCAACCGTCAGTGCTACACCACCGTAACCTCTAAACTATCTTCCAAAGTGCCACATCTACCCGTTTTTTGAACGAGTCCAGGGCTGGTGATTCCATCACCTCCCTGGGCAGCCCATTCCAATGCCTCACAGCTTTTTTGGTGATTTGTTTCCTAATATCCATTCTGAACCTCCCCTGGTGCAACTTAAACCCATTCTCTCTTGTCTTGTTGCTAATTATTAGGGAGAAGATGCCAACACCTGCCTCACTACAACCTCCTTTCAGTAGATAGAGAGTGATGAGGTCTCCCCTCAGCCTCCTCTTCTTCAGGCAGAACAGTCCCAGCTCCCTCAGGCTTCTCTGCACCCTCTCCAGCACCTCAATGTCTTTCCTATCTGCAGCACCCAAAACTGCACACAGTACTCAAGGTGCAGCCTCACCAGGGCCGAGTACAGGGGTAAGATTACCTCCCTACTCCTGCAGGCCACGCTGTTCCTGATACAGGCCTTCTTGGGCACACTGCTGGTTTAGCCCTGCGATTCATGCTACATGACTGTAGCAGGTGCAGCTGCTGTTCCTGATATAGCCTGTCTTCAGTCAGGACTAAAAAACCCAAAAAGCCTATGGAGGAGACTTTCTGGCTCTGAAGATTACAAGAGAAATGACTCTCAGAGGTTTTTATATAACCAAATTCTAATAAGCAGAGATAATGGACTCCTGCTTATTCAGGCAAATCATCTTCTTAAAGCTACAGAAATATTTGCACAAAGCAAGCAGGATTTAGCAGCCTGTAAAGAGGAGGGGAAAAAAAAAAAAGAAACAGCAAAAGAAGTAATGGGTTGAAAGAACCAAACAAGAAAAACAGATGATTTTAAAACATACAGCATTTATTTGGCCCCAGAATTCCTAGCATTGTAACAAACTCCCAGAGTTTCACTCCCTAAAGTGCTTCAAACTCCATTTATATTATTATTACTTTTAACATTAATGTACATTTCTATATAAACATCAATCCAAAGACATTTATATTTTTATAAAATTATTTATATTAGTGGATCAAATTTGCTCTCAAGATGGCCAGCATTAAGCAACTTTCCAAAATGAAGACACTGAAGTTACTAAAGTCTGTGCTGCTGCAGGTGAGAGCAGAATTTGGCCCAGTAGGGTATATGCAATTATATTTTCTGCATGTATTTCAAAAGGCACAACAGATTACCTTGGAAATCAATACCATTTAAAAGGGAGTTTTATCAAAGCAAATACTTTGAATTTGCTTTGGTACAGTCCACACCCAGAGGATGCCTTTGCTCACTAGCTGTTCTGAGTAACCAGTCTGATGACAGTGACACCCTGATTGGCAAAAGGGGAACCCCATGTTGCACAGACACACAGTACTTCAGCAGATCCAACCTGATCTGTACACTGCTGCAACAGCCAAGTTACTTCACCGGGCACCCATGCAAGTTCACTACACCATGAACCTCTGAAATACTCCTGGTGGAGACATGTTTGTTATTAACATTCATATTCTGAAGACAGCCAAAAAATGGGTCTTTAACTGGAAGCCATGGTGTGTCCAAATTCGCTACAAAAACAAGGTAGAAAGATCAAGTTAATAAAATGATACTGCAAGGCTTTCAAAAGAGTGGGAATGATACAGGACTCCATGCATCATCTGGACCTTTGTTTTGCAAAGGAACAAAAAGCCAGTGGAAAGTCTTGAAAAAATAAGAAGCAATAATATTACCTGGAATTTTGCCAAAGTAGAGTGGCTGATGAACACGTCTAGAAGAGGAGGATAGAAGTCCAGTGGTATAGTTATGCTGTGTATCCACCTTTAGCTGCACCATGTTCTCCTTCTGAGACACTGCAAAGAAGCAGATAAATGAATACCCCCTTCTCAACCCTATCAAAGAATCAACCAGATATGGCACTATTTTTAAGCATCTGTCTTGAAATTTAACTCATAGAGAAGACAGATTTTAATTCAAAGTCAGATGGACACATCTAGGTACTCTGGGGCTAAACATGGCCCAAAACCCTGTCTTATGTAAAGCCTTGTATTAACACAGGACAGCTATTTATTTATTTATTCTAAAGAGTATTCTCAGGTTAAGCAGAAGTGAAATGAAAGTGAAATCTGGGGCTGCAATGCTTTTTGCCCACTGTCCTTTCAAAGTTTCAGGAGAACTGGTACAATACAACGTACCTGCTATAGTATGCCACTGTCCATTAGACACAGGTTGCTTAGGTGTGACTGATGTCTGGAATTTTCCAGCTCCACTATTTCCAGCAGCGATGACCTGTAAAAAAAGTAGTATTTTAAGTTTCCATAGCAAAGAAAAGAGCAACAGAAAAATACGGTACTTTTAAGTAATTTGCTGAACTTGTGATGGCTGGGTTTCACCTAGTTTTAAGTGTCACAGTCATTGCATAAGTATTTCAAAAATTATTCTCCTCAAGAGGAAAGTAAGTTTCTCTAACAGGATCCCAGGAGAGGATATTTGACATTTTTTACAAGCCTAAATACATACCTTTGTCTCTCCCCCTCAATTTTACAAAATTATTCTCTTGACATACTCTGAGACAAGGCCTTTCCCCCTTTTCCTTTCCCTTTCCCAATCCAAACCATTCTGTGATTCTATGAAAAAGATAAATAATAAAACCAAGTTCCTTAATCTGGGAAGAGAAGAGCAAAGCTGAGGCTTTCTGAAGTTAGGTAATCTCATGCTGGTTCAATCCGTGCTATGAGACAGCAGGTTCTGTGCAGCACTGACACTTTCCTATTCGATATCTCTCCGGCAGCAGCCTCGAGCGTTTGGTAATCCAAGACTCAGAGTCTGAAGCTGCTACATTATGAAAAAGCAGCAGTGAGGATAATCACCACCGTGGCCCAGAAGGAGCTAACACAAAGCATGACATCTCAAGTGTGGAGAAGGACCTGGGGGTCCTGGTTGATGACAGGTTGGCTATGAGCCAGCAGTGTGTCCTGGTGGCTAAGAGAGCCAATGGGATCCCGGGGGGCATCAGGAGGAGTGTGTCCAGCAGGCCTAAGGAGGTGATCCTCCCCCTCTACTCTGCCCTGGTCAGGCCCCACCTGGAGTATTGTGTCCAGTTCTGGGCTCCCTGGTATAAAAAAGACAGGGACCTCCTGGAGAGAGTCCAGAGAAGGGCTACGAGGATGATTAAGGGCCTGGAGCATCTCCCCTATGAGGAAAGGCTGAGAAAGCTGGGACTGTTCAGCCTGGAGAAAAGAAGACTAAGGGGGGACCTAATTGGTGTTTATAATTATCTTAAGAATGGGATGCAGGGGGAATTGGCCAGCCCCTTCTCAATGGTCTGTGGAGACAGGACAAGGGGCAATGGCTGCAAGTTAGAGCATAGGACGTTCCACACCAACATGTGGAAGAACTTTTACCCAGTGAGGGTGACAGAGCCCTGGGACAGGCTGCCCAGGGAGGTGGTGGAGTCTCCTTCCCTGGAGATATTCAAGACTTGTCTGGATGCCAACCTGTGCAATATGAGCTAGGGAGCCTGCTTTGGCAGGGGGTTTGGACCCAATGATCTCTTGAGGTCCTTTCCAACCCCTATGATTCTGTGATTCTGTGATTCTACAACAGACGTGGTTACGGAGCTCCATCAGTACAGCCAGGTGATGACTGCTGTAGGAATGGAAATAAGCCACGGGGTTCTGTAGCCTCTGGCCAAAACCCAGGGTGTTTTGCAAAGCAAATGCTCAGAAGCCTGAGAAAATTAAGACTGTGCCCTACTGCTAGCACTGTGAAGAAAGCATGAAGGAGCTAGTGTGCACACAATGGAAGTTGCAAATGTAGGCAAACAGACAGGTTAAATGCTCAGTTTTCAATGCTATGGTTTTAAACAACTCTGAGGAAGTTGTTTAATATTATATGTACAAATGTTGTAACACACAAGTCCAGAGCTGAAGGCCAGAATTCCCCCTGCTGAATGAGGGCCATACAGCTAAAATGGAAACACAGCCTGTACTTACCTTTCCTTCTTCCATGTAAACAGTCAAGTAGTTGTCTTGCTTGCTTCCAGCATGGAGGAGTATACCTGTTGAAGTCCTTGGTCGAATGGCAAATACAATCGTAAAATCCAAACCCAACAGCAAATTACCTGTGGACAATTAAACAGTAGAGGAATGATCAGAGGAAGAAAGAACTGGAAAACCACATAAAAAATAAATAAAAGAAAAATCCTTACACCTACACCCTTAAGACATAATTCCATACACTATCATCTCTACACAGCTTACCAATGGTGATATATCCTCCTTCATTAAAGAAATAAATCCCTGCGTTCTTGGGTACATCCAGACATGGAAGTATGCCATTTTTTTCTTGAGGTGCATTCATGACTTTTCCATTCACCTTAAAATTCCTCAGGCAGCCCTTGAAACTCTTCATTGGTATATTCTGAAACTGTATTTCAAAACATGAATACTAAAGCATAATGGCATTTTTAAAAATAAGAATACCCTTTTGTTCTGTTGGACTGTTGAAAGCCAACTGAGACTAAAGGCACCTAGAACCCATCTCAGATGTGGTGGAAAGGTACTCCAAAGTTTTACAAAAGGAGCTTAAATCATGAAAGTAACAGCTGATTTGTGGCAACATAACTCCTGCTTGCAGAGCAGATAATTCCCAATGTTGTATCAAACAGACAACATAACAGGAGTTGTGAAACCTCAAGTACACCCTTCTCTTCCTAAGAGGCTGTTTATTTAAATCTCATTTTATAAAATGCCTGGCATCATTAATTGTCCAATTTTAAAAGTAATAGGAACCACACATATTTCAAATTAAAATCCAGTTATACATTCATAATTACTTAATGAGAAGGATCCCTTTGCTTCCCTACAGATTATCCCTTAGTCCATATTCTGTGCGAAGGGGGTATTCCTACAATTACAAATACAACTTCGGTCTTTTCTAGTTTTTAAATAATAGAAAGGGAAACAATACATGGTTGTCATCAGTATCTCAGCAACACACATTGAAAATATTGGTCCAGCTCAGAGCTGTGTGTATAGGTGAGGAGAAAGATCTCTAATGAATAAGTGCAAACATCAGTCACAGATGGTGCTTGCTTGGTGCTTGGAAATATCCCCCAAACCTTTTTAATGTGGAAATCCTGCGTATTAACACTTTCACATGTAATTAGTGCAGCATGGGGAGTGGGTGGGGGTACATGCATCAGTTATTTACCTGTCTTTTCAATGATGGCAGCCCTCCTACATAGATTGTTGGCTTAATGCTGATGGCAGAATTTGTTGCTGATCTTCCATGCTGGGCTCTTAGACCATCAACAACAAGGTGGACATTCTTCCCGTCTCTGCTGAAGACCACCTTTGCAGGGTGCAAACATAACAGAATGAAAAACCTCAAGGCCAGCGAAAGCCACTGGATATTTTTTTTCTTAAACACCATGTTGTTGAAATATTTAAAGTGAAAATAACATGTTGTGACCAACACAACTCTCTCATAACAAGACCTCTCAACGACATGAACTTTCAGGCATATGAATTAACTTTAGACGACCAAAATAAAATTTCTAATAACTTGAAAATTCAATAGGCTGTGCCTGCTGAATGCTGGTTGTGGTTTTACCACAGTTCCTGTGCCATACTACTTACTGTGTGCCATTGCCCATCATTGTATTTAATACTGGTTTTGATTTTCATCCGCCTTCCTCCAGAGACAAGTGAAAAGACAAAACGTCCTTTTGAAATGTGTAGAGACATGTAAGAGCCCTCAGACTTTTCCTCCATGAAAACTATTAATCCCCTTGATGATCGAGTCTGCACATCTACAGAAAAATGTAACCTGTAGTGGAAAGCAAGCACATTCAAATATAGGTCTCTTCAGTTAGTTGCTGTATTATTTCTGTTCTCCAGCAAAACACCAGTGAAACTGCATTTATGAAATGCAAAATAGCTTTTAGGTGGAATTGCAGTGTTCTCAGTTGCCCACGTTTCTAAATGCAAATGAAAGTTGACATATTCAGGCTTAGGACTTGGCAGCAATATGCACAGTAATTGTCTACCACATCCAAGTCAATCTACTCAGTTTGGGTAAACGTTAGCAAAGAAAAAAACCATGCCTGAACCATTAGAACCACTCTTCTGTTATGCAGCCAAGAAGAAAATTCAAGCTCCTAGCACCTAAAGATTCAAGCAGCTTTGACAAGTCAAGTATTAGGAGCAGAACAGAGGACATTTGTTTTACCTGTCTGTAGAGGACAGTGGAGGAAACATGTAGGACATGAAACTGTTGGGTGTGTTTCCAAGGAGATATGCTTCACTGCTGACATTTAACTGAGCTGGTAAAGTTGGGGTTTGCCGGTTTTGCACATTAGCGGCTTTCAAATAATCAAGGTAGTTTCCATTCTGTACATGTGAGACAGAACTGTAACATTTACTATGCATGAACATGACAAAGTTTCCAATCTACACATTTAAGACTTCCCACCTGAGGGACCCAACAGCCTTCTCTAAATGACAGAGAAGCCGTTGCCATTTTGGACAGGTATGGGTTCGAGATGGAACTTCAACACAGAGAGAACTTGCTTCAGATGGGAGATGCAAGGAAAACAGTAACATCTGAATCTCAGTTCTACAAACCATGTCTGTACAGACAAAAGCCTTGGCATCAATATGGAGTGAAGGTGACAGAAAAATAAGCATACCTGGGCCATTTTAAACCTGAGAGGATTTTTAAATTCTTTCAGCAGCAGCGGTTCAAGGTTCTCATATTTGTGGCAAGCTCCGAGGGATACACCAGTCTTTGAAGTATTATTAACAAGATTTTGAACCTCAGGGAGCTGATCCACCCTAGAGTGATGAAAGCAGTAAGTGCTGTGACACAGAATTCATTTTCTTTAGTGTAATCAGCAACGTATTGTAAAACTGTTCTGTACAATATAGATTTCCCAGTGACGTGATGCTAAAGTACCAGTTTTCATTTTTCAATGAAAAATGTAGGTTCAGGGGTGTAAAAAGTATTCATAGATGCCCTGGTTCTACCCATTTCTTTTTGGCTACAGAAAAAACTCCCATGTTTTGCTCTCATCTCTTCTAAACAAAAGTATTTTTTGCTAAAAGCAATCTATTCTAAAAGCCCAAATCCTGCCATCAAAAAAAAAGGGGGAAGAATGACAGCAGCCTCAACTGAATCAGATTTCTGGATCAGATTACAAATCTTTTCTAAGTAATTATGTATAACCAGTGGCAGATCAAGAAAAAAATGGATACCAAACAGAATCTGCTAACTCCATGATTCAGCCTCTCCTTAAATAAGGTGCTCTAACGAGATTTTTCAAAGGGCAAAGCCCACCACAACTTCATATGTAACTTTTGTATTATAGCCAAATTATCAGAAAGACACTCAAAACCAATTTCCTGTGTGCACAAATAATAATGTTAAGTAGCACTATAATTTTCTAAGTTGTTCAAGGCATCTTTAGTCAGTAAACTATAAAACACTTTACAACTAGAAAAAGCCACAAAGCTCCATTCCTGTGATTTTCTAGAAGAGTAGTAGAGTTGGGACCAGAACCTAAAGTTCTTTGTTCAAGGCTAGGTTGGATGGGGCCCTGGGCAACCTTGTGTAGATCCAGGCCTGGAAGTTGGTGGCCCTGCCTGTGGCAGGGGGGTTGGAGCTCTATGATCCTTGGGGTCCCTTCCAACCCAGACCATTCTATGATTCTATGATTCTTCAATTCCAGTCCAGTTCTCCACTCGATTGATCAAACTAGCTACAACATTAATTCTCCATCTATTTTTGCATTAAAAGTAATTTTCCAAATTTGACTTCTGATGGGGAGGTTAATACACAAGTTACTTTCTTTTCTTGCAGTGCTTTAAGTGAAGATAGAATTTGCACAACCTGATCTAGTGAAAGAAGTCCTGCCCATGATTCTATGATCATTAAATCACAACACAGTATTTTTTGTAAACTGCATGTCTAATTTACTATGTTGAGTTCATTCTTTTAATCAAAGACTACTAAAAAGGTCTTGATGCAGGCTAAAATTTCATTACATCTGAACAGCAGATTTACATACAACTTGATGTCCTGTATAATCTACCTGAATAAAAGAGGATTTGGGGGCAGCAAAGCTATGCATTCATGAAGGCTTCACTCATGTAGAAGAGCAATTTAGCAAAAAGTGATTTTAATATGATTAAAGAAGGAAAACGGGCCAAAATGCATGAAACTAAAATCTTTCTGGGCCAAATACCTTTTTATAAAGACGTTTGAGATGCAACCTTCAAAATTATCTCCACCAAATTGTATAGGTGTAGTTAACATCTGTGGTTCTGAAGAGTCAGCTGATGCTGATGCTGATGCCGATGCTGATGCCATCTTATCATCAACCTGCAGATATGCTCTGAAACAAAATGAGTAATAATAAACAAGAAATCTAAAGAAATACTTATGAACCTAAACGAAATATATATGTGTACATATATATAAAAAAAGAGAACCATTTGACATGTGTTTTCTCATTACATTGTAATTATGCTGGAGCTTCGTTAACTTCTGAGATTGTTTTCAGCGTGTGCTCATTGACTACTATGCAACTGCTCAGTAGCAGATATTGAGCAAGAGCTGAAGCTAGTTAGTACTTCAGTCCTGGTTCTCCCAGTCCAACTGAAATTCATGAAAAAACTCTCATTGACAACTATGGGACTGGATTTCATCCTCTGTGTAGAAATAGGGCACTTGACATGTTAGCAACACCTAGTACACATAATATTAAGTTATAATTCCCAAAGTTATAGACAATTATTCAGAACTTTCCACTCTAACACTTCTGTCATTTTATGTGTTCCACAGAAATCAATATGATTTAGAAGCTCTTCAGTAAATTGCCTCTTCTGATAGCTACATAACATACTATTATTGAAAAAATACACAACATTAGCTTCTTCCCTGGGCCATTAACCACTTATGTTACAGTGATATATGTAAAGGCTGTGGGAAGAGGAAGAGCTCCAAAGGTCCAGCCTGACAAGCAGTCAAAACGCACATGACCTATAAAAGGCATGCACAATGATGTACAGCTGAGACATCACAGCCAGAGACCAAAAATCTCTTTTTGCTTCATTATTTCAGTATCATTTACTAGGAGAGGTCATTTTTAGCTGTGTACCCAAAGAAAAGTCACACAAAATTTTAATCCTTCTCCCAACACAATGTAAAAGAATCAGATAAAGATCTGGACTCACTTGTTTCCTGTTTTCCTTACTGTCACATAATGCACTGATCCATCTTCGTATTTACTTTCCAGTTCAATTTCCTTCTCTCCCATTTTTGCAGTTAAAATGCCATCTCTCAGAAAGATGGTAAGAATATCAGGCTATAAAAGAATCCCACAAATCAATCAGGTAAATGCAAGTGCCTTTAGTTCTCCTTGATATTGCCATGAAAACAGTTCTCAGTGGTCTCTTGTGGGAAAGAAATTTCCTTACACTAAAACTGCATTTCCCAGTCATCTAGTACCAGATAAGACACCCAGTTCTGCACAATTAGCATAGTCCTTGTGTTAAAATACCTCTGCACTCTGAATACCAAACAGTTATTTAAAATACTTCTTTAAATTATTTTTGCAAAAAGCAGAGGATTCAGTCCTCTACTTCTCAAATGCTTGGTGTGCTCTCACATATTAACTCCTCCAGCCAGCAACGATGGGGTTCTGCTCCAACCTCCCCGCTTTCACAGAATTGTAGGGGTTGGAAGGGACCTCAAGAGATCATTGAGTCCATCCCCCGAGGGAACATAGTCGAAATAGAGCCATATCCCTTTTCTCGGCATAATTGATCATGGTAACATTTCTACATGGGCAGAATGCCCGTTTTTCCTGAGACAATTTCCAGCCAACTCTACTAGGCAACCATTATCATAGAATCATGGAATCATAGAATCATAGAATGGTCTGGGTTGGAAGGGACCCCAAGGATCATAGAGCTCCACCCCTCCTGCCACAGGCAGGGCCACCAACCTCCAGGCCTGGATCTACACAAGGTTGCCCAGGGCCCCATCCAACCTGGCCTTGAACACTTCCAGGGACGGGGCATCCACTACTTCTCTGGGCAGCCTGTTCCAGCACCTCACCACTCTTTCTGTAAAAAACTTCCCCCTAATATCTAATCTAAACCTTCCTTCCTTTAGTTTTAATCCATTCCCCCTTGTCCTGCCATTATCTGCCCTTTTAAAAAGTTGAATCCCCTCCTGCTTATAAGCTCCCTTCAGGTACTGGAAGGCTGCAATGAGGTCCCCCCGCAGCCTTCTCTTCTCCAGGCTGAACAAGCCCAGCTCCCTCAGCCTCTCTTTGTAGGGCAGGTGCTCCAGCCCTCTAATCATCCTTGTGGCCCTCCTCTGAACCCTCTCCAACAGTTCCACATCTTTCTTGTATTGGGGGCCCCAGATCTGGACACAGTACTCCAGATGGGGCCTCACGAGGGCAGAGTAGAGAGGGACAATCACCTCCCTGTCCCTGCTGCCCACCCCTCTTCTAATGGAGCCCAGGATCCCATTGGCCTTGCGAGCTGCAAGAGCACACTGCTGGCTCATGTTAAGTTTCTCATCCACCACAATCCCCAAGTCCTTCTCAGCAGGGCTACTCTCAAGAAGCTCTTCTCCCAGCCCGTATCTATGTCTGGGATTCTTCCGGCCCAAGTGCAACACCTTACACTTGGCAGTGTTGAACCTCATTAGGTTCCCCCGGGCCCATCTTTCCAGCCTGTCAAGATCCCTCTGGATGGCTTCCTTTCCTTCTAGGGTGTCGACCACACCCCTCAGCTTGGTGTCATCCGCAAACTTGCTGAGGGTGCACTCAATTCCATCATCGATGTCAATTATCTTACTGGGATGGTGGTGTTCTGGTGTGTGAACCACCCTGCAGAGCGCTCAAGTTCAAAGCTTGGTCCAACTACTTGTTGGTTAAGTGAAGAAATTGCCAGGGTGAGTTTCTAGAGCCTGTGGCACGCAAGATGCCACGCTCAAAAGATGATTACATTCCCCATTTCTTGACTTAAGATACAGGAACTGATGCCAAACTGACACAGTCCAAATAGACATGAGTGATCCAGAAACCAAACCCAATCACATATTCTAAGTGGAACATGTTTCCTACCTGCATATCGTAATACAGGAGTGTTCCAGTCGATGCTGTGGTCTGAAAGCCGAACCCAACTTGGAAATCCTGGGGAAATGGGAAACCCTCCGCGCTCAGGCTCAGTGTCCCCTGCTTGGAGAAAGCTGCAGATCTGACAAGCTTAAAGAGAGATAATAGTGGTCTTGGTGATTTTCCTTTGAATCGGAAGAAATGACAATAACATCTACCCTACTCAACCTAATTGAGACCAACTCCAGTCAAAACCAAGCATAAGGCAAACCGTAAGTACAGGTATTTCAGTACAGACCAAATTGGTTCTATCAACATTAACTATGACCTGAGAAACTAAAGGGAGATGAAGCCTGCTGAGTATAATGAGCTGTTCATCTCTAGCTACTCTTTGCAATGACACGATGGCTTTGAAAGTTTTCACATTTGGGGACACAAAAGTGAAGCAGCTGGAGGAATGGTTCATAAGCATGGAGCTGTGCAGATAAGCTACATAACTGATACTGTGTGAGTCACAGGACAGAATATACCTGGGCACTCTTGAACTCCAAATGTCTAAATGCATGAGAAGTTTTACAGGTACAGACAGAGAATGAAGGTGAGACACTTTGCTCTGTGAACAGCCTTGGATACCACAAAAAAAAAGCTCAAGTGATCACAAACTTTTGGTGCAATGCCATAGTAAAAAGGGCAAATTATAAAATCACAGAATGATTTGGGTTGGAAGGGACCTAAAGACCATCTAGCTCCAACCCCCTGCCATGGACAGGGACACCCTCCAGTAAACCAGGTTGCCCAAAGCCCCATCCAACCTGGCCTTGAACACTGCCAGGGAGGGGGCAGCCACAGCGTCGCCGGGTAACCTGTGCCAGCACCTCTCCACCCTTACAGTAAAGAATTACTTCCAATAGCTAATCTAAATCTACCATCCTTCAGTTTAAACTCACTATCCCTGGTTTTATCATTACACTCCCTGATAAACTGTCCGTCCCCAGCTCTCCTGTAAGCCCCTTCAAGTACTGGAAGGCTGCTATTAGGTCTCCCCTGAGCCTTCTCTTCTCCAGGCTGAACAAGCCCAACTCTCTTAGCCTGTCTTTATAGGAGAGGTGCTCCAGCCCTCTAATACTCTCTGTGGCCCTGCTCTGGACTCGCTCAAACAGCTCCATGCTTTTCTTATGCTGGGTGCCCCAGAGCCAGACACAGTACTCCAGGTGAGATCTCATGAGAGTGGTGTAGAAAGGGACCTGCCTCAACCTGCATCACGGTCATCAGGTCATGATTTTTTTGATGCTGGCCAGGATATGGTTGGCTTTCTGGGCTGCAAGCACATATTGCCAGCTCATGTTGATCAATACCCCCAAGTCCTTCTCCTCAGGACTGCTCTCAATCCATTCTCCACCCAGCCTGGAATTGTGCTCGGGACTGCCCTGACCCACATGCAGGACCTTGACCTTGGCCTGGTTGAACTTCATACAGTTCACATGGGCCCACCTCTCAAGCCTATCAAGGTCCCTCTAGATGGCATCTCTTCCCTCCAGCCTGGTGTCACTGGCAAATTTGCTAAGGGTGCACTTGATCCCACTGGACATGTCACTGGCAGCAGTGGTCCCAATACCAACCCCTGAGGAATGCTCCTCATGGGATAATGCACCATGTCAGCAGGAATAAGTAGGAGCAGAA
The DNA here is from genome assembly GCA_013400835.1 of Zapornia atra. Classification (NCBI taxonomy): domain Eukaryota; kingdom Metazoa; phylum Chordata; class Aves; order Gruiformes; family Rallidae; genus Zapornia; species Zapornia atra. Next base: position 65,681 of record VZTU01020458.1, on the reverse strand, counting down.
AGGTAGTTTCCATTTCTCCATGCAGCATTGGTTAAGCCAATACTGAAACGTCACATTGTCCCATTTTAAAAAGAACGTGGCAAAAGTCAAGCATGAAAATAATCATAAAACAGTCAGGTGAGTGGAGCCATAGCTTCACACTGAGAGACTTTGGTGGCAATAGTTTGCTTAGTTCTTTCAAGAAAAAAGCTTGAGAGGTCATTTAATTAGGCAGCAGAAGCACCTTGGCAAGAAGAAAGATTCTGAGTAGTATTAAGTAACTAAGTGTTCTGGCCTGATCAATAACAGCAACTGAAGGCCAACAAGTTTACACAGTAAATATTAATTCTTAATTGTATACAGTATTAATGAAAAGGGTGGAGCAAGCTATCATAGTAGGAGTGGAGCCTTCTTTCTTCTATAGCTTCATACCAAGCCCAGGCTCTTTTGGCATCACATGTGAACCTAATATAATTTTTGACCTAAGAAGTCAAAATAATATAATGGTCCAGGATTTATCAACAACCCAGACTCTGCAAACCCTAGCAGAAATTTTTAAGGAACTTTGCTAGTTACCTTCCAGTCATCTGAACATTTCTTGCTGACACCAAAAGTCTCATCAAAAATAACAGAGGCAGTGTTGGGGTTTTTCACATTCTTCATGCAGCCCCGGAATGGGGGTGTGGATATATTAAAGCTGGTTTCAGAAAACAGAAGGAAAAAGAATTCAGTAGCCTGGTATTTCAAAGCAATACACAGCAGTATAGAAGCCTGTAAATGTGACAGTATAACAGAAAACCAGAACAAGAGTAATCTTTCTTGCACACACATACTTCATGGTGATCAAACCCAATCTTCAGGATACAGTCCAACAAAGATCCCACCCTTAGCCAAAAATCACAGACTGTGATTGTGTGTTATGCACTGGTTATTTTCATATCCCACAAGATACGAGCTACAGAGTGTGAAAGAAATTGCCTAAGGCAATTAGCTGGAGCTTCCATACAAAGCCTTGTGTATTACAGTCTTTTTATAGGTACTCACCGTTCCCGTAGAGAAGGTGGGATTCCACCTAGGTAGTACTTATTGAAAAGGAAGACACCTATGTTGGCTCTAATATTAAAACTGACATGGACAGTTTTCCTACTTCGGTCAAGCACCAAATGAATCTGAAATGGGGGAACAATGAGAATTACTTCACTTGGCAGAAAGAAAAATCATTTAGTGGATTAAAAGTGCTTCCACAGAGCAGGGCACAATGTTTGGGTTCGTTTACCCTCCTCTTGCTTACTAGTGCCTTAAATTCAGAATAATTACAATAGATTAAAGGTACTTTGCAAAATGTGGGCATTTAGCCAAAGCAGATGCCTAAGGAAAGTGCTCTAATATCCAAAGAAAAGGTGAGGGTTTTTTTCCTCTGTAAGATTGTCCTAAAAGTAATGCCTCACCTAACATTCAGATACTGCCTTCTATTTGCAGCTGAAGAACCACTCTCTGATACAAAGACCAGGTCAGTCAGCTGTCTGGAGTCAACTTGCCCCAGTAAGGTGTAAAGACTCCTTCCAGCAGACCCCAAGACCTATGCTGTTTAGTTGGAGATGTACTAAAGAGAAATAGGAGAGTGAATCAACATGGCAACCAAGGGTTGTAACTATGTCTTTACGATTTCACTCTGCTAGTGCTACAAAACAGCCAGATTGAAGCTAAGTAGACAAGAAACAACAAAAAGACTACAAAAAAAGCAAGCTCTCTAAAGATCAGCCTGGCCTGAAGAAACAAAACCTTAATTTTTAAAAACTACAACAACAAGATGTTTAGTTTCAGTAACATGTATTTTTACAAATAATAATCACTTGATTGCTTAAAATGACATACTTGTTTATATGTTCCATCATTTACGATTTCGCTGCTTTCAACGTCTTTTGGAGGCTGAGAGCCAACTTTGTATCTAAAAACCATACGACCATCTTTAATGAGCACACTGATGAACTCATCCTGAGGTGAAAAAAAACAAAACAACAATCACCAACACAATGAAACAGCCAACATTCCATATATATTTCACTGTCGTGTGAAAAATTGTAATGAAGCTATCTAGTTGTTTCACTAAAACCTTCTGGGGAAAAGGTAAGACAAATAAGACTAAAATTTATAATCAATCATTATTAGTTTAAGCTGTTATAAACAGATTTGGTATCAGCTCCAGATGTATCCTCCAAATCTCTAGAGGATTTCTTGTCATTTCAAGATGTCTGCTGACTTTTCACAGCATTGAGAAATTATCCAGAACATGTCACAGTAATTGCAAACATGCCTATAATAATATTATTAGATAAGTAGTATCACTGCTGTCTTTAGCATCTTTATAGGTGTAAGTCACCACATCACTTTCTAAATCCCTCCTTACTCTATTATCACCCATAACTAGATTTGGGAAGAATGCTCTTCCACTGTAGGAGGATTTCAGTATTTCAAAATTGGTTTGGTTCAAATTACATCCTCCTTGCCTGTCCCCAGTTCTGAAATCTCTGCATGGCCTAATGGAGGAGCTACATGGAACGACTTTTTTCTCAGCATTGACAAAGTGAGTATTCAGCAGCCACTACAGAATCACAGAATATCTCAAGCTGCAAGGGACCCAGAAGAACCATGGAGTCCAATTCCCCTCACCCCTTGCAGGACTACCTAAAATTAAACCCTATGATGTTAAACATACAGCAAAATCTACTAACTTGCCACACAAACATAAATAACACTTTTAAGTTATTGCTAAATCTAACATGTTGCTACTAAATCTCACATGTTCTCAAGTAAGAGGAGCATTAAAAAATGTTCTCTGATCACAAAACAGACAGAAGCATTCCACAAATTACCCCTTCTGCTGCAAAAAACACAACGCCTTCATCTGCAGTGGTCTCAATTGTCTGCTCATAGCGTCCTGGGGTGCGAGTATTTGATTCTTTCACCGTGACACTGGCGTAACCGGTGCCTTCAAAATAGCTTTGGTCAGTCTCTTCTTTATACCTGTAATAATTCAATGTCAGATGTGAATACATGAGAGCAAAAACTATTACCACGTGGACTTACTGTCATTGTACTATTAAGAAAGCTTACATTAAAGCATTTGGTACAGGACCACTAAAAGGGCTGCATTCTGATCTAACTCAAGCAAAGAGAAAACCTTCCACTTGCTTGTGTTTAATTCACATATGTTCCTCAGAGAGGAAATCATTAGAGACTGACTTTTTTGCACTTAATGTAACATTTACTTTAAAAAGGAGCTGAACATATTAGTCCACAAATTGTGTGGGTATTACAACATTTAAGTTGCTGTTCAGTGGACTGAAATTGCCATAGAAGTGAATCATGTCAACAGTGAAGATTTTCTCTAAGAAATGTAGTAATGACCAAAAGTTAGAAAAAAATCAGCAGATTAGCTACAGTGGTTATTTTTCTGGATGTCAAAAGACAAGAATTCATAGTGATCCAATCACAGAACTGTGAAAGGCTTCTCTGTTTCTGTCGTACCTTCTGCAGGGTTGTACTTCAGTGGTATTGAGATTAAACGTCCTCTTGAAGTTGTAAAGGCTGATAATGTGCTCGTTTAGGTTGTCTAATTCAATGCAGCCTTCGTAATTAGGATAGTCTAGCTGAGGGGGAGGCTGAAAAATAGTGTCACCAAAAACATCCCATCAACATCAGCTGACAAAATTTTACATTGACATGTAACTGCTAAGACTTACTGCAGATATTGGTAAGACACAGATAACGAAATTCTAAATATAATAAAATCATTATATCTTGGTATTTAATATCCAAATCATCTGATACCACCCCAGGAGTACTGCAGCACAATTTAAAGTGGAGTCATATATGGATTGGGAATAGTACTTAGGAGGGCTGGACAGGTTTCACGCTGTTCTCAGCAGATGAAATACCATCATACTCCTTTCTTTGAGAAGAAGCTGGGCAGCTTCCACAGGAAATAGCATCCTCTTGCATTGCATCTGTTGCTACTGATGTGCATAAACTTTTACACAGCCGTTGAAAGACTGCTAGTTCCAATCTCTCCTTGTAAGAACAACAGAATGGTGAATATGGAAATCTCTTTAAAAGACTAATCAGCTCTTTGTACCCTAAAATCTGGTGGGTATCCTCCAACATAAAAGACAACAGTGCTGGGATCAAGATTCAGGAGGATGTCATTGTCTCCACTGCTTGCAGTCAAAGGACGTTCAGGCTGTGGAGAAGCTGTCGTTGCGCCTTTAATGTAATTCAGCTTTGCATACTGGTAAATCCTGAAACACAAACACACAGGCAAAAGATCACATCATGCTAATAAATGATGTTTGTAACAGGTTTTGGAAAAGTCTGTTGTTCAGTGTGGATATTCTACCTTTCAAACTTAACTTGATCCATAATGGCTTCCTCGGTTTCACTCGGAGTCACAAGTGGCTGCACGTCTAATTCTACGTCACCACCTCCCAGGTTATAGACGCAAGTGAGGCGATCACCTTTCACAGCCATACCAATATATTCCTTGGAAGCCTAAGAATAGCAAAGCAAATAATTATTAAGAAATGTTTAGTGTTAATGAAGGTAAAATACAGCAGCACTTCCTCTGAGACATTATCATACCGTGTATGAATCACAAGAAACCCACCCACCTAATGAGGAGAATTCTTATTAAGTTTATCAGTTCTGGGAATAAAACATTGATATCTTGTATGTTGCACTGATTCAGTGACTGTAGTTACGAATTAATCTAAGGGTCCTGTGTGGCTTTTTATTTTTATAACAATAGCAACTAAAGTAATTATCATACTTGTAACATCTCCCAGCTAAAGCCATGAGAACATGACACCTTTACTAAAAATTAAACTCAACATCTGTTAAATAAAAAAAGACGTTTGGAGAAACACTTCAGTCAAGGACAGTGCCTCCTACTGAGGTGACTGGAAGCAGTTATCTTCCCAAACAATTCACATTTTATTTTTGGAACAGAAGTAAACAATTAAACCATTGTCAAGAGATATCCTGGCCAGATACTCAGTAAATAAAAAGAAGTCCAGTGTAGAATAACTACCTGTGAACACCTTTCTGTGTATGCACAAGCCTCACTGCAGATAGAGCTGCTATCAGATAACAAGACTTAAAAATACATAGGAAGCTTGATGGTGCTTGAGCAATCCTGAATGCACATTGTTCTGCGTATTTGGAAGAGAAAGAAATCGAGTGCAGAGGGACTGAATTTTAAAAAATAAATGATCACTGTTTTTTAACCAACAGAGAAACTCACGGTGACTTATACTGTGATAAGAGTCAAAATGTTGAGGCAGGAGTTGGGGCTGAGACTGCTGCAGAACCTAATGCTTCTGACAAGACTGTATGGTGGCATCCATGACTGAGAAGTAATTTCCAAGGGAGCAAAGGACCAATAGACAAAGCAGTCAGTCACCCAGCAAGTTATTTGGCCAATGGAGGAATGAACTAGTCTTCAGAAAATACTTCTGCCACCACATAATGGCAATTATAAAGGAATGAGCCAACAGTAGCTATAAACTTCAGTTAACATAAATCATCTCCCATCTGTTTCTCAAATTCAGTTCTAACAATCAGATTAAATCTCAAAATATACTTACATCTTTATTACCCAGGTACAGCACAAAGTTATTTGATGTCTTCGAGGGATTTTGTCTTCGTTTTTGGAGAAAGAAAGAAAGTGAAGTATAGCCTTTCAGATCACCAAGGTTGCTTGGAGGTCGAACCTCTACACCAGAGCTGCCATTAAACCTCATGGGAATAGCAACCTGTTAAGATAAACAACATTAAGTACATTAACATTATCTATTGCTACTAGTCCTACTTATTTCACAGTTGTCTTTGATTGCAAAGTAACCTACTACACATGCCAGTCATGTTGCATCTATCAATTACTATAGACTTGGATCCTACCAAAGAAAATAACTAGGAAACAGACTAGATAATACAGTATTGTGTATTATCAACACTCACCGCTTAACACAGCAATTTTTTTTTACATGAGATAACAACCCTTACCACGCCTCTGTCAAGTAATTGTTATCTTCAATACATGGACAGGGAAGGATGTGCCCTGCAGCTCTAAAGAGCAGACCTATGAATTACTTAGTTGTCTACATATGTATCCTGATGCTTCAATTATCTGGACTTGACTGCCTGTTGGAAATTATAATGCATCTCTGATACTAATAAAGATATGTCCTATTGCAGCTGTTTACACCATAGTCACAAATTCCTTTTATTCATTGTGACTGTAGGCTACTTGTGATGACCTCAGGGATGCTTCTCAGGGACCATGCTATCCCTTGAGCAACCGCACCAGTTGTTTAACAGGAGAAAAGGCAGTCTAATAAGAAGATGCCAATAGCTGACTGCATCCAGCTCTGGGGTCCCCAGCATAAGAAAGATATGGAGCTGGTGGAGCAAGTCCACAGCAGGGCCACAAAGATGATTAGAGGGCTGGAGCACCTCTCCTATAAAGACAGGCTGAGAGAGTTGGGCTTGTTCAGCCTGGAGAAGAGAAGGCTCTGGGGAGACCTAATAGCAGCCTTCTAGTACCTGAGGGGGCCTACAGGAAAGTGTAGAGGGGCAGTTTATCAGGGAGTGTAGTGATAGGACAAGGGGTAATGGGTTTAAACTGAAGAAGGGCAGATTTAGATTAGATGTGAGGAAGAAATTCTTTACTGTGAGGGCAGTGAGGCCCTGGCACAGGTTGCCCAGAGAAGCTGTGGCTGCCCCCTCCCTGGCAGTATTCAAGGCCAGGTTGGATGAGGCTTTGGGCAACCTGGTCTAGTGGAGGGTGTCCCTGCCTATGGCAGGGGGCTGGAACTAGATGGTCTTTGAGGTCCCTTCCAACCCAAACTGTTCTGTGTTTCTATGATTCTATGCCTCCTAGCATCTTGAGGCAGCTGGAGACATGAGAACACAGGGCTACACAACTACTTTGTCAGTGTCAGCATTCACCTGGCCACGCATGGGTGGACAGCCCTGCCTCCAAACTGCAGAACTAACTCAACCAGTGCTGCCAGAGCCACTGCAATGTACCTTGGAACACAAGAGGCTATTGCACAGATAAGTATTGCAGAAGTGCCCTGGGAAAAAAACCCTATGGAAGGAGGATGGAGTAGAATGCTACTGCACCCACTCATTATCATTATCTTATCATCACGGTTACTTTAAGTGCTGGGTGGTGCTGCTGAATTAAATTTGCATCTGGTCTTTCACACACACTTTATCAAAATGGTTTTGAAAGAGAAAGAACAAAAGTACTGCTGTGTGTCCAACCCACTGAGGTCGAGCATGATTGCAATGTTCAGGACAGACCTTGTTTGCAGCATCTCTTGCCTGCTGAATCAGCTCTCTTATGCGATTTACATTCTCAGAGATGTTGCTTATCGGCGTCAGCTGTTGGTTGATACTCTCAATCTTGCTGAAGAGGTCTGGAAGTTTGTTTGTCAATTTTTGTACTGCAATGAAATTTTAAAAAAAAAATCATTGATGATAAAAAGGAGGAGGAAAACAAATGCAAAAATATGATATTATGACTCAGTTATCAGAAAAGCAGTGAGCAGGGTAATGACAGAGCTGTTTTCTTTAGTCCTGCAGCATTAGGAAGCCTTCACTGAAACTAGCAGTTTATACAGAGGTCATTGTACTCTTGGAATTTGTGTACAAAGATATTTGGAGAAGTACACAGAATCAGCACTTCCAAAAACAATAATATAGATAAATTTGTTTCAGGAGAAAATCTGATAATATGAGAATTTTAATTTTCATTAAAACAGGAACCAATTTTAATCTCCTGTGATTGAAAAAAAAAGAAAGCAGCAAATAAGCCTGAAAGTATTAGTACACTGCAACCCTATGATGCAGAAAGGCAAATGAAAAGAAATCCAGACTTGTTATTTTTCTAAATATGACTTCTAAGCCAGTCATGTAACTGTAAGGATGATTTATGGCTTTGCAATAACATGCAGGGCTAGCCCTTGCATTTATCTTATTTGAAATGCTTTATCACACTTGACTTTTGAAGAGATGAAAAGAAATGCTGTTTGGGATTGTGATTCCCCCTTCTTTTGCATTCAACACTGTCTCTGTGCAATCCATTTCACTTAGTTTCAGCTAACAGACATCTAGCCTAAGCTAACTGTCTAGGTCCCTTCTCTAGTCAGTGTAGTAGAAAAACCACAGAAACACGGAGTGGCTGAGGTAGGGAGGGACCGCTGGAGGTCATCTTGTCCAATCCCTCATGCTCAAGCAGGGCCATCTAGTGCCAGTAGCCCAGAATTGTGTCTACACAGCTTTTGATTATCTCCAAGGGTGGAGACTACACAACCCCTCAAGGCAACCCGTGCTAATGCTCTGTCATCCTCACAGTAAAAAAGTGTTTCCTGATTTTCAGAGGGAACCTCCCGTGTTCCAGCCTTTGCCACAGAGGCACATTGCTGGCTCATGTTCAGCTGATGCCCACCAGGACCACCAGGTCCTTTTCTGCAAAGATGCTTTCCAGCTTGGCTGCCACACAGCATATACTGGTGCATGGGGTTGTTTTTCCTCAGCTGGAGGTTTTCTCCTTGTTGAAGTTCATGAGGCTCCTGTCAGCCCATTTTTGCAGCCTGTTGAGGCCCCTCTGGATGGCAGCATAAACCCTCTGGTGTATAAGCCACTCCTTCCAGTTCTGCATCACCTGCAGACTTTCTGCCCATTATCCACATCATTAATGAAGATGTTAAACAGGATTGGACCCAGTACTGAACTGTGGAATACCCAGCTAGTCACTTGCCTCCAAGTCTTTAGAGACCAGTCATGGCACCAGCTTTTAATACATACCACAGGATGGTCTCCATCACCTTCTGCTGCACCTGGCCCTTTCCACTGGCAATAAGGGAAGTTCAGGATACTAGCTTAGGCTAGGTGCCTAACTTTTTGACGACTAAAATTTCTCCAGCATAACTGACCACGTTCACCTAACAGTGACTTGGCAGGGCTCAGCACCTGTGACAGCAAAAACAACACTTACCTGAATTGTTTGCCTCCTGCAATACTTTATTGAAGACAGTGTTCTGTGTTTCTCCATAGTTATTCTTAATTTTATCCACATCTGCTTGAATTGGGAGCAGTTTTTCCACTATGTTATTTGTGACATCCTTGGCACTCTTTGCCATGTTATTTGCACTGGTGATCATGCTGCTGATGTCATCTGAAACTCATACAAATGCACGTGCAGGTTCACAGAATCACAGAATCACAGAACCGTAGGGGTTGGAAGGGACCTCAAGAGATCATGGGGTCCAACCCCCCTGCCAAAGCAGGCTCCCTAGCTCATGTTGCACAGGTAAGCATCCAGATGAGTCTTGAATATCTCCAGAGAAGGAGACTCCACCACCCCCCTGGCCAGCCTGTCCCAGGGCTCTGTCACCTTCACTGGGAAGAAGTTCTTCCCCACATTGGGGTGGAGCTCCCTGTGCTCCAACTTGAGGCCATGGCCCCTTGTCCTGTCC
>VZTU01020458.1:18045-48053 GCA_013400835.1 Zapornia atra | reverse complement strand
GGGGGAAGATTTTTTACATTGGCAATTGGAAAGACAGGTTTTTTTCATAATGCAGAGACACGAAGTGCTAGAGACAGGGCTATAGGAAAACCTCAGAGATAGAGCTTTCAAGGTGTGCAGGCCTCAGAAAAGGCAGATACACAGATTCTCTTTTAGAGCATGACATAGAAACAATAGCTGTCTGCTAGCAGGTGAAGTCCAGTGATGTCAGCATCTCATATTTGAAATCAAAAGTTTCCTTGAAAACTGACAAGAAGATGACATAAGTTCCTCATTCCAGCTCTTATCTGCTTAATCTGAAATCCACTTTTCCATTATATGCACCCACCTTTAAGTCCTTGATGCGTGTTTCCAGATGTCTCATCTGCTCCAGTGTGTGGGTACTCGCATGGACATTTTGCAGCTGAGTCTTAATGAGCTGAAGCTCATCAGCTATTGTGCTCAAGTCCTTCAGCAGGGTAATTACACAGCTATCGCAAGCTGGAGGGAGCAAGAGCAAAGGAAAACAATACATATGATTATATTTGGTGCAGAGAACATTTCAGAGAGGACATTAATAAATGAGATGCAATGAAAATTCTTTTGATGCTTGTCACTTGGTGCTGCCTTTAGAACAAAGGCAACAACAAAGCCCAGAGTATTAAGGGGAGTGACCAAAGCCAGAAATAAGGAGGAGGCTCTATTTTTACAGCTGGCTAGCTGACCATCTCTTTTATAATTTTTCCAAGCGTTTGGCTGAATGTTTGCTTTTAAAAGATTAATTGCAGGACACCTTCACAGTCCTTTTAAAACTCTGCGACCCTTAAAAGAGTCATCAGTATTTGTTCAAGGCCAGCAGAAGGCTATCTAAGTGCAGTTCTGGTTTTTATTACTTACAGTCACAATCTTCATTGGGATCCACATCTTTTGGTTCATTATTGAAACATTCTGAAATCACAAAACTCTCATCAGCAATCAAAGTTTTCTTATGCAAGTACTGCTATTGCATTTTTGCCTCATTTTTTATGCCAGCTGCCATTAAAACCCACTGCTGCCCTTTCATCAATCCATGCCCACTGTGAACGAGCTGAAATGCCCAGAAGACCTGAGCATGCCAAAACATTCAGCTCCCACTTATGCCTTGCTGAGTTCAACACTTGTCATCCCGCAAAGGAAACTGTAACCTCCCAATAGATGCTACTTGGGTAGCAGAAGGAGGCTCTTTTACATCAAGTATGCTGAATGTATTGCTAGAATTTGCCTGGCATTGGAGCCAAGACTATGTTGTTAAAGCATTTTAGCCAGGATGTAGGTTCAAACCCCTTTACCTACTTCAGCATTAACGTTCAAACCACAGAATCTGATTCCCAGAAGGATGTCTTACCCACAAAGAACTGAGAAATGTTTATGGTCTTTTGTCATATCTGTCACAGCTTGCAAGATTAGGGGTTTAACCAACCTTGAAATAAATCCACAGTGTGTGCATGGAAGGAGGCACTGCAGGTAACCCAAGGTATGGAGCTTGGACCACAGACACAGGCCATATTCAACAAACATTGCCCTCAGACTTTCCAACAAGCTAGCACAAGTGACTGCCTGTCCAGTGTGCTGTTTTGGTTGCTTTCTTTGTTTGCTTTACAAATCCCATTATAAGAAGCTTAACACTCTCCAAGTGTGCATGGGACTGTAAAATCCTGGGATCGTAACTTCTAGGAGGCAAGAGAGTAACTGGCTCCCACAAATGCTATCACATAGGACAAGAACCTCCCTGTCTTGATGCCCAAGTCCCTTTAGCAGCTTTGGTCCTACTGTCAAACTACCCTCTCCTCTTGAAAATGAAAAGGGCTGTGCCTGTCTTTTACTCTGAAGGAAAAGGATGTACTCGGGGTCTAGGCTGTTTGCTGTCAGAAGTCAACAACAGCTTCAACTGTGAGAGGTTACAATAATAAAATTGGACCTGAACTTTAGCAGCAGCATGAAACAGCCTGGAATAACCTACCTAGCTGTGCCATTCCCTTTGGCACTCACACATTAAGTCATCAGGAAGTTAAGACAATGAAGTGTAAGACAATGAAGGAAATTATTCCAAAATTCAAATACCCATGCAGCTCTGCTGCTGTGCATTTCAGCTAATACGAGCCATATCTCAGCTGCTGCTGTGAAGCACCAGTTGAATAAAACTATTATTACAGCTTGTGTGCAAATAACCTCAACCAAGAGATGGTGAAATGAAAAAAGCCTGGCCAAGTGCCGAACATCGCGCTCGAGAAACCTGCTGGAACACGCTGTGCCGATGATCACACCGGGTTTTATTCCTAATGGGGAGAAGGAGGCAGCTGATCGGAGACAAGCTGAAAGCAGGCTGGCTTGTTGAATTTTGCCCTACAGATTAGTTTGTCCTAGCAAACCTTTGCTTCGAAAAGAAAGGAATGTTTGGATCTGTTCCACACAAGGTATAAATACAATAAAGATGTATTACTTCAATGATGCAATACGAAATGAGAAGCCAGCTATTGAAAAATTGCACCAGCAACCAACAGCAGTTCACATCCCTTGCAGGTCTTGTCATTTCTGTGACCAAGGAAAGCTGAGGTATTCTTTGGCAGTCATCTGAATGCAGTACGAAGAGCAGCACAGAGAAATGAAGAGCATGGAAATATTAGGAGTTGTTAGTTTGACAGTTCTCTTAACATCTGAGGAGGGAAAGCTGCCTACAGGGAAGGGGAAGAGTAATTTTATCAGGGAGTGAAAATATGGAAGAATCAAGGTCCTTTTCAGGAGCTGTGACCTACATGTTTCTGAATAGAAATGAATATCCCAAGGGATTGAAGCGAATCAAGGAGAAGAGAGTGAGGAATGTAGGCTCAGGCCCTATCATATCTATGATGATAGATAAAGCAAACATACATCAGTATGTATTCTTAGAAGAGCTTACTAACAGTGCAGTGCACATGTGACTGACACCAGGAAAATCATGGACATATCTGAGATGGCAGAATGGCCTATAGTAGGATTTATAAAACAGTCAAGTCCTAACTTGCAGTGTAAACACAGTTAGCTTGGATGCTTAAGATGGCATTGCCTGGCACAGACTCTGGAGATGTTGCTGATATGTCCCAAATACATTTAAAAAACGCATATTGAGAGTGCTCAGTTTCATAAGCCCAAGACATAGACTGGCAAGATATGACTTAACCATGTCAGAAGAGGAGCCCTAATGCATTTAAAAACATACCTGTGAAAACAAAATAAATTTGGTAGCATTTATGAAAGGAAATACATGATTAAATGTTTTACAAGGGTAAACTCAGGACAACCCATGTATTACCACAGTGTTATGTTTTAGGAAACTTTACTCTTTGTTAAAAATTGTCTACATTTTCTATAAGTCTACCTCTTTCCTTTGTTTCAACTGATCTAAATACCTTCTTTCTTTGCTTTCCAGAGAGAAAACAATGCTCCCTCTTTCATATTCATAGGCACTCACGTACCTCCAGTCAGGCGGTCACAGCTAGCCAGCTGTCCATTATTATTACAATTACATTTCTGACAGTAGCCTCCATATTTTTGTGGATTTCCAAAATATCCTGGAGCACAGCTAGGTAAAAAGATACAAATAATGTTTATTAAATATTTGAAGCTACTTTTGTGAAATATACTTTCCCTTGACAAAAAACCCCCAAGTTATTCTCCTGAAGAAACTCTCAAGAACTTTTAATTTCATGTCTTGACTTAGACAGAAAGGACCTATTTTTGGTTTCCAGTATCCTCTGCACTATGCTAAAAATATCTTTCCAGTACTGCAGAATTTTTTTCTAAAAATAAAAGAACTCCCACATTGCTCATATAGGAATAATTCACTTAATCTGAAAAAATACAATGAGCACAGATACATACACACAGAGAATTTGACAAGGCTTAGCCCAGCAAGCTGCACCATTCTGGTCTGCAATCCCACCAGATACCAGATATTAAGGAGGATCATGCTGCAAGCACACTTTGAGATTTCAAACAGCAATGACACTGAATTAAATTATCATCCTTCTGCCGGGTGATACCTCCTCTTACCATCTGTCAGCAAACTAGTTGGTGTGAGTGATTCCTAAATATTTTACAGCTTAAAGATATTGCCCAGACTGGCTAACTAATATTCCTAGAAGTCACTGAGTTGTGATATCTATAGAAGTGGTAATACATGAGCAAAGAGCCATGATGAGTAGCTGAAGTACAGCTAGGTCTGGAAGAGAACGCCTGTTTATAATGTCAAAGGTAACAGTCTTGAAGCACAAGACAATGTGCTACTGGAGGTACCATCTTCAGGTGAGACATCATGATATATTGGACTCAGGTTTCCAAACCAGACACACCACTCCGTTATGCTTAATTCCACCTGGATTTGAAAGGCAGGGAAATTGCTTCCTCTGCCTGCCTGAGACTGCCATGCTCTACCTCTTGTGCTCTGCCAAATTGCTGCAAAGTTCCAGCAAAAGAGATAACTTCAGCGTTGTGTTTGCATGCCTCACCTATGGAGGATATCAGAATGGCTTGCAAGGAATGTGTTAAACATTACATGCTTGATGTTGGACAGCTACGAACACTGAGGCATCATCAGGTATGTTGGAGGAAATGGGAAAACATTTTCAACTGGAAAAGAGACTAAGTAGGTGCAAGTCACAGAATGACTAGGTTGGAAAGGACCTTTGAGATCATCGAGTCCAAACATTCCCGTCCTCTACTAAACCATATCCTTGAGCACCTCATCTACCTGACTTTTAAATACATCCAGGGTCAGTGACCCAACTGCCTCCCTGGGCAGCCTGTTCCAATGCCCAATATCCCTTTTGGTGAAGAAATTTTGCCTAATGTCTAACCTGAACCTGCCCTGGCACAGCTTGAGTCCATTCCCCCTCGTCCTGTTCCCTGTCATTTGGGCGAAGAGACCAACACCCATCTATCTACAACCTCCTTTCAGGTAATTGTAGGAGGTCATAATGTCTTCCCTCAGCCTCCTCTTCTCCAAAAGAGTCATTATTATGGGAAAGAGTGCAGGATAAGGCAAGGGCACTTAGGCAAAGAGGCTTACCATTGGTGAAAACTGTGTAGTCACTAAACAGTCTACGGAGAATTGTTCAGATTTCTTCAGGGAATGCTGTGTTCACATCTAGAATTATACTATCGCCTCACACTAAATCAACTCTTCAATAGATATCCTTAAATGCATGCACACTAAGCATATGGATACATCCATATATTACCCAGAAGAGAAATACATCCTTCTACAGTGCCTTGAAAAAACATTGGTCTTACCGTTCACAGCGAACTCCGGTGTAGCCTTCTTTGCAGAGACACTGAATTTCTTCGCCATTTGCCACACAGCCTGTTGCAAATCTTGGAGAAGAAGCACAAGTATTATTGTGAGCACATCACAAAATAGGTTTCACACTCTGGAGGCTAAGCTCAGTTAATGATGTTCAGATTCAAAAGATTTTATACCACCAAATTACTTCTCAGCTAATTTAATTGCCTCTAGATAAATTGCTGTGACTAATTGTAGTTTCATATTTTTTCATCTAATTTCTTTCCTTAGACTAAAAATAATAACTTGCCCATCCTCTGGACTGACTATAAGAGGTCACTACCCAAAGGAATGCTTCAAATAAACTTTAATAGTGGTGATGTAAATAAAGCAAGTATGGGTAGCTATTTTATCTTACTAGGCAAGAATCAATAGCCTGTGCTAGACATTTCCTCCTGTTTGGATAGCTTTTAAAATTTGTTTTGGTTTTTTTTTAATGGATGGAAACGTGAGTGGGTTTTTTATGTAGCTAAAACTGTTTGGTTGTTTTTTCTAACCAAGGCAGAATGGAGCTGTGCATCATTTTGGGGAGCTCTACAGTATATCTGCTTCACACAGGACACATTTTTGTCTGCTTTTTCTAGCAGACTCATCTAGATTCAAATTTCTCTGGGGAGGAAATCCATTTATTGACCAATGTTTGGGAAGGAGAAGGCAGGAGGTGAAGCAGGGATAGGTCATGTTTTCCATTTCTGTTTTTTAATATATGAACAGTTGGATAAAGCACGTTCATGTCTTGGAGACAGATGTCTGCACTAAGAATCATATCAGGTTTATGGTTTTGCTGGGTATTTCAGCACTCTTAAAGCAAAAGATGAGTAAAAATATGTTCAGTCAGCCTCTAGGCAAGCACCTGCAGAAGAGACCAGCACTGTCAAAAAGAGTTCTCTGATAAATGAAAAACCTGCCTCTTGTCTGCTAGTGTAAATCTCTTACTTAAGGCTATTCAGTGTTTGATAATGCACCTGGCAAATACTATGCGCTGCCTTCAGCAATATATAGCTTGGGGTTTTTTTAATAAAAATATTTGTTCTTATTTTTAAAGCCTGGCAACCTCATTAGATCCAAGAAAATATTTTTTCTCTAGCTCAGTGTGTTTACAAATTCAAACGGAGCTTCCACCTGAAAAGCAACTGTCCTCTTTCAAAACTCTTAATCATGCTTCTAGATTTCTAATATTTTTTATATTATTTTTGCATCTTACTAAATTTTCTGAATTCATATAAAATTTCACTGCTGTCCCTGACCTCCAACACAGAGCAGCAGTGTAGAACATGAGACTAAAGGTAACTTACACCTTGCATTTCAGCAAACAAAGATTCTGGATATGGCCAATAAGGGAAAAGACTTCCATCCTGTATTTCTTGCTACAAAGGAGTCACAGGTGATTTTGTACCCATGTCCATTACAAGTGCCTGGGGCTCCCCAGGGGCATGACTGTTGTGACTTTGTGGTTCTGGAGCTGAGAGAGAATGGGAGCACTCAGCTTTTTAAAAGAGGGAATGCTGTAAGACACGGAACCAAGTGACTTCTGGTCTAACATGCCCCGAATGGGACTGATGCCCCATCATGTTGGGAGATAGGAGAATACAGATCATTATTCTCCCATGGTAGCAGGGGTTTGGGTTGGGTGGTTTGAGCACCTGTCTTTTTTTTTTTTTCTTTTTCCCCCCTCCTCTTAACCCTCTGCTTGACTGCTCATGACCTTTTAGAGTACCTGTTTGTATAAGGGCAAGGACACACACGACAGGAACCTTGAGTGGCATCTCCAAAATAACCATCTTTACAGCGCTCGCATTTCTCCCCTGCAGTATTATACTGACAGTTCTTAAAAAAGAAACAAACAAGACAGTTAGCAGTGCTTTACCATTCAATATGACTTCATTATTTTTTAAAAAAGAAAGTATAGCCACTCGGAGGATATGTTCTTTTCCTTACACATAACTGAGCACTTATTGCCAAGTTGCCTTCACAACCAGGATAGATTGATTCTAGTCATTCTCTAAATTGCAGAAAGCAGTTTGCTCACTATTGTGGAAGAGCAGCAGATAAATAAGCAGCATTAAACATCTTTTTAAAGAAATTCAATCAGATGCATAGTTTGTTAAGGAACATTCCATTAATGCACTCTCTATGTCTTGATATTTCAATTTACAATCATTATGTTTAGATGGAACTTTACATTTTGCATCTTTACAACAATTAGAAGACAGATAACATTTATAAGCATGCAGTTAATTAAGCCCAAGTACATTCTTTAAAAAAAATCCCATGAAATTAATATTAAAAGTATTTATTTTAGTAGATTCAGACCAGAGTTGGATTGCATGTACTTTCTCCAGTATCTATGTAATTATATATTTATCTGGAGTAATTGGAATAAATAATGGAAAGGAAAGGGTAGGAAAACAATTGAAACTCATACAACTGAGTCACTTTTTCTATGATAAAATTGTTGGGAATTATATCTTACTCTAGAAACACTCTTACTCCTGGAGCTGTCTAAATGTCACGTTTATACATTATGGGGAGAGGATGAGCAAGTCACTTGCATTACCTAAAGTGATGATATTTTAAAATAGAAGTTGTCCAAATACATTTTTGAGAAGCTATAAAGCCAAGACCTGAGAGGCATTAAAGCTCCCAAGTTCTAAACCTGTTGTCTTCAATGGGCAATGGGGCTGATCCTGTGTCCCTCACAGTGTGTACTGGTACAGTGAAGGAAAGGAAAAGAAAGTGGGAAAATGGCTGGAAGCAGTCACTGAGCGAACTGCGCTTCTGTTTCAGGGACCCCAGCGACTTAGGGCTATGGTTGAAGGCCCTGTGACCATGACTTGCAGCAGAGGGACATTTTTCCCTACAGATGTGAAACACTTCTGTCTCTCCCATCTCCTCTTATACTCCATTCTTCACATTTCTTCACACTCAGATTCCCTCAACAATGTAACAGCCCTTCCTTCAGTTTCTGCATGTAGTAACCCCTGATTTGTTGTTTGGGATTTTTTTGTTAAAGAACTAAATTTGTCCCTCACTTGAGCAAGGTCCTGGGAAAGAACAGGAAAAACTCCAGTTCACATCTGGACCATTTAACTACGGGAAGCTAAAGCAATGTGAAGACACTATTTCTGTGAAAGGAACCACTTTAAAATGCAGCCTGTATGAAAGCTGGTGCATATATTCCTGAAAAGAACTCATGGAAAATTCTAACTGTTTCTGAGTAATTACGATAATCCAGAAGAATAAATTAAATTCCACAAACAGTAAGATAGAGAGGTATTTAAAAATATTGCTGTTGGTTTCTTGAAGCAACCTCCCTGCTACCCCCCTTGCTTATCTCTTGGCTTTTGTTTTGGTCACTCTGTCATTAGAAACTGAAACAATTCCATAATTCCCAAAGAAAGTTTAAAATATTTCACATATGAGCCAGTCTGAATGTGCCATGCTGTTCTAGCTACATGGTGTAGGAGGACTGGAGAACATAACCCAGTGCTCTCAAGGTACAGTGGGATGAAGCCAGAGCAGCAACAGCCTTAAGGGTGCCTCCTTCAAGTTTCACAGGGCCAGAGACACCCTTGGAGTCACAGCATCTCCAAAACAGCAAGTACTGAAAACACTGAAAGAACAACTCCCAGCTGACTCCACGTGCAGCCATATGGTATGAGGAGCCAGCCCAGAATGTGTCGTGGCCTCAGCAGAAATACCTAGGTGCATAGGGTTACATGACATGCAACAACATGTCATGGGATGAGCAAGTCTCAGCAGCACGCTGCTGCTCAGGAACGTGCCTTTCGGGAGGAAGGGCAAGGACCATGAGGACACAAAGCCTGATTAATGGCAGAGCGATGGCTTTCCATACACATGAGAACCAGTTCTGTCTCCTCCATCTCTTCCGCTTCCAGCAGCACAGCACTGCACCCTTCGCCTTCCACCAGCACCCAGTGGGATAGTTACTGTGCGAGCTGAGGACAATGGCACTGCTGCCACAGAGGAAACAGTCAGCCTGGGCTCAGCCTCACAAAGACTTCCCTGAAAACTAGAGGCGCTGACACGTGAAGATACCGGGGTTCAGTGCTCCAGGTGAGGAGCCTGAAGAAGGCCAAGAAAGCTCTGCATGTTGGATATCAAACTTAGGAATCCTGTCAAGAGACAAACTGCTCCTTTTTAGGTGGAAGCTTGTGATGGAAATTCAGGCCCTCTGGGCTTCCATTTTTCATTGCGTTATCCTGGGTGACTTTGCTCACTTGTCTCAGGGCCAAGCATTGATTTAGCTCTATCTATCTGAAAGTTAATCCAGCTGTGAGAAGGAGGGGACGAAGAGAAACCTGAATCACCTACTCCATGAGGTAAAAGTGAAATTTGCCCTTTTTTTTTTCCCCTTTATAATTTTCATCTGAAGTAAAACTTCCTCATCTTTATAGCTCTGCTGCAGCACTTTCCTGTCACAGCCTGCCCTGCCTTTCCAAAGCAGCAGCCTGTAAGTCATCCCCTAGAATGTGCTGAATTGGTTTATAGTTTCCATTAAAGCAAGAGGGTTGGTTGAGATGAAGTCGGGGGGAATGACATAACCTGCAGGAATGCACCGCAGGCAGAACGGATGCAGCACGAACAAGGAAGAAATAACAGAGAAGACAGACCATGAAAGATGTTGGCAAGGTTCTTGTTTACACAGTAAGTGAAAAATTAGTGAATAGTTTTTTAAGTGGAAATTTTTCAGAACAAACTTTTCAGAGAAGCATCATGGATATAAGCTGGAGAGGCAGTCAGCCAAATGTCACACTTCCATTGCTGTGAGGGCTGATCCGCTCCCATCAGGCTGCTTTGGGTTTAGTAAAGGGTGCCAGGGAGAAAACTCTGCCCTACTGTATCTTCTGTAACAGCTGAATTTTTCTACTTAATCTAACTTTTATCCCCTCTATCTCATTTTATTCATTCCAATATTTTTTAATCCATCTAGCTGTAGGTTCAGATTAGTGGAGGTTTACTGATGCTGATGAAACAAGAGGTCCTGCGAAGGCTATGCCCTGTGTGAATGTGCTACTGGTCAGTACTGGCAAACCCTGGTATATATGTATAAAACCAAAAGTATTGTGTATGCCAGGATAAGACCCATATTTATTATAAATAACCACAAACACTTACATTTGTGCCAATTTGGTGAGGTTTTTATACCATGAGCTAACAAAAATTATAGAGGGAGGAAGAATAAAATAACCAAAGACACAAATTATTCTAATCACCTGCAGTTACATTAACTGTACATGTATGTGTATACATCTTACACTCATTGACAGCACAAGATACAGAGAATGAGGTGTGCAAGAACTATATTTTGTTGCTTGGAATTTAACTGTATAATCCAATCTGCAATATGATTAACTTGGTTTTTTTCTCCTTTTTGTTCCACTTCATTCTTGAATGTTACTAGATACTTACAATACATTTTCCAGTACCGTCTTGACACCTATTTGAATTCCCATTGCAGTTGCAGGGGACACAGCGTTCAGTAAATAATCCTTCATTCTCACGATAAAACCCAAGGCCACATTCCTAGACAGAAAGCAGAGACACACACACACACACAAAAATACTACTGAGTGTTGGTGGAAATAAAATGTACAGGTTATGGGAAGAATAGTTTCAAATTGTTTGCCATTTCCAAGGAGTAGCGGAGGTGTACATTTCCTCAAAAGCTCTTCTAAGCCCATATTGTTATTTAAATTATAAGTATTTTAAGGCAGTGAATAGCAATGAATGGAGTTGAAGAAGTTTCATCTGAACCCTGTGCTCTACACCCTGTGGTAGTGGGGGATTCCAGCATTTTGACTCTAACCTCTGAGCAAAAAACATTTCCTGTGGCTACGTACAAAGGTGTAGAATCTGATTTTAAACCACAGAAAAATATTTTACTAAAGATTCAGACTAGTGTTTTCAACGAATAACATCTTAGCTGGTGGGTTATACGAAATCTTTATATTAGCTACAGTGTATTCCTTTGGAATCCTTCCAATGAGATATCTTTTACACTAATTCAGCATGACTTCCACAGTAAGTCTACCTAGAACTAGACAAAGCCGTGCTTAGACAGAGCTAGAGGATTTAACAAAACACAGGGAGGTCTAATTTTTAAGTACAGGCTTGCCCCAGAGACCCAGGAAGCATGAGAAGAATGTTCAGCTCTCTGAGGGCACAGGAGCTGGAGCACAGCTTGTCAGATCAATACTGGGTTTAAATAGGGAGAGCTGAACCAGAGGAGCATTATGAATAAAGCGAGAGACAAGACATTTGTCAGCCTACACCAGGAAGGTAGTAACTACCATGTATAAAACAGGTTTTTGCTTGGTATGGGCAAGGAAAGCTCAAGGTTTAGGCAAAGTACAAGGAATTCCTCTTGGGCATGCAGCCTTCCTTCTACAGACCAACTCAAAAATTCATGCCTGCCTTCTCTGCCCAGCATCCTCCTGGCACACCAACCACACCAAAAATGACCAGACCTAAGTCTCTCCCCTCTATTCCCTAGCTCATTTTCACTAGTAACTAAGCTGGTGTGGTGCAAGGAAGATCAGAAGCTGTACAGCAGTGGAGAGAAAGCTCTGCTCCTCATGAAGCCAACACCTGCCAGGTTCCTGCCTCTGGCAATGTACTTCTGCACAGTACCACGCCTAGTCTCTAGCCTCACACTTAGGGGATGGTCCCAATGACATTCAGAAAACAAGTGACAGTTGAACTTCAAAGCCATAAATCTCTTCTCATAACAATTACACCACCAAGACTGATGGGACTAATCTGAAAAGTAAAGGGTTTGGGGGATGGTGTTTCAAATCATGTTCCAGTGGGTTGAGGAGTATGTATGTATATTTGCAGGGGCAGGATTAACCAGTGAATTTATCAACCATGTGGCTACCAAAGGAACCACCTCTCCCAAAGCAGATTCCAAAAGGAATATTGAGTTACTGCTGCTTAAACAGCAGTTGCTAGTGGCACCTCAGCCTTCTTTACATGTGGGATAAACAAAAGGAAAAAAACCCCACAATGAAATAAAGTATGCCGAATGCTAATATCACCAGCTTTTAACACTGACTTCAGTGTGAGCAAGGACTGAATTTAGAATAGGCACTTGAAATCTTTCAGATACATTTTTAAAAGGGTAAATATGTTCCCTGAACAACAGGGAGGCAATATACACAGCTTCTGAAGGAGCCAGGGCCTGAAATACATTAGACAGCATGACTAAGTAAAATATAGGCTCTAATGCATGTAAATGTTATTTACTGACAGTTTCTTTTTGGAGAGCAAGCTGAATCACTCAACTTAAAAATACATCCAAATGCATTTGAAAAAAGAAATTAATCTATGCAGCTTTTTGTGTTTCTATTTATGCTGTCTTTAAAACGACACATTTTGGAGTGCGTGGGCACTTTGTTTTTGAAGCAGCATTTGTGATACTGAGGAACTGATTTCACGTGAAGATAAAGCTTTAGGCACTTTCTAGCGCTCAGGCTGATTGTTTTCAAGTAAACCACAATTTAAAAGAAACTTCTGGCACATGCTTTTATAAGCAAAGTCCTTTGAGACATAAGAAGATTAGCCTTTGGATTACTTTTACATTAAGTAATGTGTAAGTTGTTATCAGATTAGTTAATTTTAAAACGTAGAGAAAGAAGGAAGGAAGGGAAAACGAACAAATTACCTGTCTTGGGTAAATACTCCCTTGAACTTGTTGCTGCTGACTCCCCTTCTGAAAGTGAGGGTACGACAGCCTCTGTTGTATATCTTCTGCTAAACAACGCCCCAGGGCCACCAATGTGACAACCAGCCATCCTATGCTCCTCGGCCCCTGCACCCGGGCCATCATTTTACTTTAGCTCCACTGTGCACATACGCTGCTATCCTTTCAGAGCCCGTTCTCTTATAATCTTCCCTTCTTCTCCAGGTTCTGACTCAGATTAATGAGCCTCTGTGCTGTGATGGGCCCCACCTTTAAGCTGTATACATGAGTCAAGGTGTACAGCACACATTGCCGCTCCTGAGGTTAACAAGTAACCCTGCAGTTCCTGTGGCTTGATATATACCTCAGTTGGGGTGTGGCAGGCATCACCTCCTCCCCACCTAAGGCAGCCAGACAGAGCTACGTGATTAAAACAGTAAATCACCGCCTGAGTAACGCTGCATAAACATACGGGGCTTAGGAACTACCCAGGTGAGTGTCTCGATCACTTCCTTAGGCTATGTGTTTCCACCAGGTTATATAAAAAACTCCAAGAACTTAGTTTATGAAGGCAGCATTTTGAAAGCAAGGGGGTGGCAGGAGGAATTTCAGTCAATGCTCATCGATTTGTGTGTGGCACAGAACATCAAATGTGTGAAAAAACAGGTTTCTAGAAATATTTCCAAACTGGTATTTGACAGGTGATGAATAGCTGCCCTCAGCAGTGGGTGCACACTTGTGACCAGCCATAAACGTTTTTTTTCAGTCTCTCTGCAGCTACTCTGGTCTAGATATTGTTATTTTGTTCTCATTTCAGAAACGTCTGCAAGTTTAGTGCAGTCATTCCTGCTTTATGGTAACCCTGGGTTGTTTTCTGAGAGAGTAATTCCTCCTGTTTTGTGTACTTTGTACACCGCTTATCTCTCCAGTGCTTTATTCCACTGCCTTGGGTGCTTGCACATGGGAACAGGTAAGCTCTAAGCTAAGCAAAGTGACAACCCAAAAAGAATTACAGCTACAGGAACAGCATCAGGGGCACGTATACAACTGCAGCTAGGACTTCACCATTTGTCAGGTAACAAACAGTATTACTTCGCAATGTTTACATTATATTTTATAAAAAACACCTCTAAATAAATATTTTGCAAAGGTATTAACTTTAGCTTTCAAATATTTTGCCACAAAAATAGGAAGAATGTTAGTCACTCTAGAAAAATAGGGAAGCATCCAGAATTATCTAGGTTCAGGTTACTTCCCTTGGATTTTGTGGTACATTTCCCTGATAAAATGAGAAAGCCTGTCCAGGTGTAGGGTCTCACAGACTGCAATCAAGTCAGCTCTGACCTTCCCTCTGCTGAAGTGTCAACCCCTTGGTCATTCAGCCTCTTGTAAGGCATCACTGAGGAGCGCTTCATTATAGTGGCTTACACATGCAAAACGACAATTCGGGGTTCCCAAAAAGCCATCATGAGATGAATAACCCTACGGTGCTTCTCAGGCAGCAACAGTATTCGAGCCATCGAAAGTGCACACCCTCACAAGAAGCACGTTTAATTACTCTAATAACTAGCCTGTTCCTCTAACTAAACCAGTATGCATAGCTGTAGGCAAGGCAGAAGATAATGGTACAGCATGGAGGCAAGCGCTTCCTACCTGACATGAGTCACCAGCGTACTCCGGAGGGCAGGAGCACGTCTCTACACTGTAGGCAACGCTGCCGCTTCCTGTGCTGGTGGCTTCTTCCAGCCCAACCTCACCAAGGGCTAATCGCTGAGTCTCAGTGAAGTAAAGGCCTCTGATGTGTAAGCCATCTAGTCTAGACAGGATTTTCATCAGTTCTTCTCTGGATACCAGGTTATTGCTGCTGGCATGCCTGAAGTTTCCCTGCATGTTAAGGGTACAAAATGAGAACAGCCCTGCAGCTTCTTAAGAGGAAAGAACCCCAAACATCTGCAAAGAAAGCACAATGACAGAAAGAGGGAGAAAACCCCCATGGAACAAAGCCCTATAGTGCCAATTGGTGTGGGGTGAAATAGAAGTGAGGAAAAGAAACATAATGAATGTTTCATTATGTTAATGAACATCATGATTATTAATGCACAGGATAGGTGGGAAAAGGCATAATGAGCATAAAAGAGGATGTACTCCTTACTTTGCAAGGTACATATGGTTTAGAGGTATGAAAGAGTGAAGCAGCATATAGGTTCTTCTTCAGTCACCCAAATTTCTTTGAGGCATCACCCACCAAAATATAAAAAGGGTGGAGGAAAATGCTTTTATTTTTAAGAGCAAACAAAGTCCCAGAAATCCAACCTTTCAAGGGCTGCCTTCACACGCTTTCCTGCTGCTAATACCCCCATTCTAAATTAGGTAGCTAGGCACCAAGGAAAACAGGTAACAGTTCATTCCATCCCTATTAAGCACAGTCTGGGGCTGCAATGAATCATCTTCCATTGATGACTGATTCAGCATTACTCCACTGGCCCTGGAGTCAGGGCTAAGGGCTAAATTCAACAATATGCCTAACTTAGAGGCACTAAAATTAGGTGGCATGAACCCGAATCTAGGTTCAATGTGGAAGTAAAGAGAGAAAAAAAATGGTGTTTATATTTAAGGTCTACAGTATTTATTTTCATATTCACTCACATTATCAAGTATTTGGTATTTCTGCACTTACCACCTACAGATTTTTCATGTGCCCCTGGGAAGAAAAGGGAATGCCATTCCATTTTCATTTCTTACCTCAACTAGCTGCACACGGCCATAATGCTGACGGTCAGGCAGTGGGTTGTTGGGATCCATATAAACAACTTTCATTTGCCACCCCTACGTGAGAATGAGGATGTAACATTGCCATTTCACTACTTTTTGCAGTAAAGTGTTCAGATGCAGTAAAATTGGTGAAGCACATTAATCCTACTCTTTAGGGGAGAAAATCCTAAGTAATGCTAGGAAAACTAGGTCAACTTGTCAGCAAAGTGGTATAGCAAGCACAGTGTTTTAGTGTCAGCAGGGCTTTCACTGTTTTTGCCTACTAACAACCTTACTTTAAAATGAAACACCAACAGGACTGAATTAATGCTGACCAATTGTCACAGGAACTAGTTATAACTTTTGAATAAGAAAGTTGTTTGCGTTCTCAAACACTGTCCTTTGCAACCTGGTGTACAAACTTCAGATACTGCCATAGCACCTTATGAGGCATGTTACCCAATAACAATCCTGGAATACTGAATTAGTATTTCTGATTGTCTGAAGAAACAATATTCCCTTGGGAATTTCAGAAAACAGTAGAGTATCTCCATTTTGGCCCTAAAGTGTTGAAATTAAAAAAAGGAAAAAAAAAGTAAAAAAGTAAAAAAAATGCGTTTTTACATCAGTCCCTTGCAGACTTATAGTTATGCTTACTTATATGCAGAAGAAAATTCTCTCAGTAAATGAGATTAATCCAGGACATATTTTGAAGAGTTAAGGACACACTTGTTGACAAGTGTGGAAGGCATTAATCAATTTTTTTTTCCCACAGGTGCATTTTACAGAGAAAATTGTGTTTTTTCTTTTTTATTTGCTCTCAAGTCAGTTATTTTTAGTAACATGTTAACTCTGGCAATAGAGATAGGTGTGTTGAGGGCTCTGAGCAAAATGCAGCAAAATCACTTTTATAGAAATGTAGCAAGTTTCTATAAAAGGTAAGCACACTATAGGAGCAAGATTTGCCACAGTTGTCAGGTAACACAAAAAAATCATGGTACTGGTATTGCTTGAAAGGAAAAATAATATTTCAAAACTTACTGTTAGTTGTATATCAGGTCTCTTATCCAGAAGCATCATGCCCTCACTAGGTAGGCCAAATGATTTCACTTGGTAACTTAGGAAGCCACCATATGAAGAAAGCTGTAACAAAACGCACAAGACCAGAGATACTTCACTGCACTACTGCTTGATACCAGTATAACTTTGCATTCAAGTCTCCCCCACCTTCCAGAACTGCAAATAATACATTTACTCTTTGCTCTTTAGCCAAAATATGAAAATATGTGTTGCTCAGAAGAAATTACATTCTAATTTGTTTACTTTGTGTATCTGACATCATTGTTTGAGATGTACCTGTTACTGTTCTCTGCACTGGGGCTTTTTGTTGTTTTTCATACCTGGGATCAGGCTCTCTGTGTTCAAGGAGGAATCACGTGCTCAAACGAACACTGTTCTTCCCCAGACTCTGCATAACAGATTTGGCTGATCAAGAGCAGATATAAGACAATGAAAGTGGCAGTGCCCATGGATAAAAAGAAGTCAGACTAAGCATGTTTAAAGGTGTCTTTCATGGCCCAGCATCTTCTAACCTTACTACAAACCTGAATCTAACCAGAAAATCTTTGTTCCATCTACTAATATCATCAGGTGCTATCAGCTCTGCTGCCAACAGGCCGTTGCTGCATGCTGAGATGAAACAACCAGTCTTTTAGCTCAAGTATAGGTGACCACAGGAGGCCTCAAACCCAAACAAATACGCTGCTGCCTAAAACAAAGACATGTGCAAGTATGTTTGAATCATCTGACCCATGGCTTCCCTGGGTGGTGTGTGAGTGACTCAGTTTGAAACACATTGAGAGGTAAAGAAGCTCCAGGCACAGCCTAGACAGCATTCCAAGAAGGGACTAGAAGGAAAGTTTGTGGGTATTGGGTGAAATTAGGTGTTTTGCCAACTGATATGCTATGCTGTTTTACACCTCTTGCTGTCTGCTCTCATGGCTTATGCTTATCCCATGAATTTGTCATGGGAGGAAGAACAGCTTTGTTAGGTTTTGGTGTTCTGCTGGTAAGCACCAGCGTTCGCTCTACCCCTTCCTATATACTTTGATGAATTACAAACAAAACACAGACATCTCAAGACTAAATTTGTTCTTTGGCTCACAGGGCTGTAATTAATGTTATCTTTGGCCATCTGCGTTTTCAAAAGCATCATTTGGAACACTGGCTATATTTTGCCAACACAATCAAAGCAACCCTGTTTAGGTTTGTTGGGTTTTTTTGGGTTTTTTTCAAAAAATACAAGAAAATTCAAATTAGAGCTAATTAATTTCCTAGTTAACACACATTTTAGCACTGCACCATATGACACACTTATGTTACTGCTTTTTTTGATGATTTTTCTTAAAATGGAAAAATATTGGCGTTATAGACTACACTCTGTATTCTATATGTATGTTTATTTTCTAACATTGAGTATTAAATAGAATGTTAAGATACATAGGAGCAGAAAATGGGGACTATGTGATCTGAATTTCTCAATGGCTGTTAGTTTCTTCCCTGCTAAGAATTTTGTATTTGATTCCCTTTTAACTTCATAAACAAAAGACAGAAGAAAGGAAATATACTCTGCTAAATATTGATGCTCTGGAGTGATCTTGTTCACATTTTCCAGAAGAGGTGCTATCACTGAAAGTAGACCAAAAGCTGACATTTTCAGAATGTAATGATATGAATGACTGGTAAATGTATGAGCATGTAAAACTAGTGGCAAGAGCACATTTTTCAGGGGGTCACAACTACAGTACAATCAGTGCTAAAGTGTACACTTAGACACAGTGTATGAAAACAGGGCCAAAAATAGAACTATTTTATTTACTGTGTTGTCACTGTAAATAGAAACAAGTCACGGCATGGCTACTTGGACACTGTGACATACAACATAAAACAACACTATTCGTAATGGCTGTGCCTCAAAAGCACTATTGCTTGCTTGATATTTTTTTATGGAAAAAGCAAAAGTCCTTTTGGTTTAACACTGTAGTAGATAAGCATGCTCTGTCAAGAAATTTATTTGAAAAATAATCCTAGAATCATACAAATCATAGACTGGTTTGGGTTGGATCACCTTGTTCCAACCCCCCTGCCATGGGAAGGGACTCCCTCCACTAGACCAGACTGCCCAAAACCCCATCCAACCCGGCCTTGAACACTGCCAGGGAGGGGGCAGCCACAGCGTCTCTGGGCAACCTGTGCCAGGGCCTCACCACCCTCACAGTAAAGAATTTCTTCCTAATTTGTGAACATTGAAACAAGAACTTCTAACATTAACAGAAAGCACCCCAACTACACGTGCTTTTTCAACCAAGAGATATCTACCTCTGAGCATAGGAAAGCAGAGTGAAAAATACTGCTCTAGTCCTTAAAATTATGACTAGGAGGAACTTCAAAAATTGTACCATCTTAATGCTCTTATGTCTGTCCCGTTTGTTTTCTATTGTGTGACAGTAAGATTGGAACTGAAAAGCTTGTGTGCCCTGCAACTGGCTGGCAGCCACCAACTCTGTCAGCATTGCTAACAGGAAGAACTTGATGCTCTGGGCCTGCAAGCTACCACTAGCAAAGCCCATTTGCTAGTGTGATCCTTAGGAGGAAATGCTGATAGCTCTTGAGCATGAGCAAAAGACAGCTCCCATGTATGAGAAGAAAGAGCAGCAAATGGTTCAACGAACACAAAGGTTGGAAAACCAGGTTCTGTTCTTCCCAAGCATCATATGGAAAGCAAATGGTGGGGTTTTTCCATGCCACTGAGCATGTCATCACCTTCTACTCTTTTGGAAACCTACTCAGGAGACACTCTCAGGAGCCTAAAGGATACTTGAACACATTAGCAAGCTCAACGTTTTCTGGGTTTCAGAAAAGTGGTTGAAGGGACCAGCTCCCTGAACCATCGCTCCTGACCATGCTGTTCACATAAAGATCTGCCTGGCACCAAGCAAGATGATTAATTCTGTGGTTTTGGTTACAATGTTAACACTATACTCAGAAGCAAAATGCTGTGATTCCTGGCATGACAGGTAAGAGAGATAAAAATCTTGTGAGGGAAGAGAGAAATATATCAAAGAAAAAACCCATGAGACTCTTTATCAACGATGCTGGCAAAAAATGAATACATGTTATTAAAACAGATGAGTAAGGTGTCATTTACCTTCTCTCCCAGGTAAGATGGTGGTGCTTTCCAGTACAAACTCTGCACTGAAGCAGGCAATTCTTGAACATCAGCCACTACACTATTACTGATTGGATTGAAAGTGACTGGAATGTCAATATTTTCATCCACTGCCTCCAAGAGCCAGTTCCTCATGTCCACAAACTAATGAAAACAGATAAAGGAAGTAAAGGCTTGTCTCATCATTTATCAAACTTCACCAGTACCAAGTATTAAGGAGAAACTGTTTAGCCTTTAAAATTCCTTTAGGATTAAATTCAATCCCTTCAGAGCCAGCCTAAAGTCTCTACACAATGGCTGTTGCAAGGACCTCAAAAGAGAACGTTAGAAGTGGGACAGATGTGTCAAAGCTACTTGGGATGCAGGCATTTCGTTTGTCACCTGCAAACTAAACTCTACCTTCAGTCATACAAAGACATAACCCTTCTGGGGGTGACTAGGAATTGTGTACACAAGGATATAATTTGGAGGTGTTTTTTAAAGTCCATTCCAAAATTAAGCCCAGGACACTAATGTAAAAGACAGAGTGCAGACTGTTGCGGTAGGCTAACTGGGAGGGAAGGGACATGGCAGGATATTTTGGGCAGGCAGGCAGGCAAGTTAGCCTAACATTCTGGCTCTTTATTGCACATTTTATGTTCGTGGCTGCTGTTTCCTGAAAGACCATACATCCTTTGAACTATCACTATGCTGAGGGAAAGAAAGCATTATGTATATGTACCAGAACACTCTGCAGTGGGTTGCCCTTGAGCAGTGGAGCAAAAAGACAGACGTTTCCAAAACCAGACTTTGGTAAGGACAAGTAATCACTAGAGGAAATTTTCCTAAAACAAATGGAAGTTTCCTACTGACTTCACTGGGGACAGATTTTTCATCCTTTGATTGTAAGCAGTAAAGTACCGCAATCTGGATTGCATCGAGTCCATGTCTAAGCCTAAACTCAACTCCTCATCCATCATTCCAAGGCTCTACTTCTCTCTTTTCCTTCTCTGGCACTGTTTCAGGGAGTTGTTGGGGTTTTGGGTTGGTTTTTCAGTCTTCAGCCATCTTACTGTTTATTTATGCTACTAAAAATCTATCTTCTTTTCTCACACTTGATGTCATGTCTTTTTATAGGGAAGGAAGAAAGACAATTTTTACACGTATTTGTTAGGTTTCAAAATGCACCTACAATATACACATGTAAAATGACACGTGATGATTAAAGCAGCATGAAAGAGACCAATGACTTTACTGACAAACTAATGTCTGAAAATAAAGCAACAGGCAGCTCACTCAACTTCAGTCCAACTAGTGATTTACAAACAAAGAGATGAAGAGGAATATTTCTGCTGAAAGGCAGTTTCACACCACACCTAAATCTTAACAAGGCTGCACTAAATCTGCACTATTGCTTGCAGAATAGTTCTCATCCTTAGAAACCAACAAAATATATTTTCAATTTTAGCATTTCCTTAATGAAATAAATGTAGGTTCATGAGAGCAAAGAAAAAAGTCTTGGATGCACCTTGGTTCTACGACGATTTGTGCTGCGACAGTTGCTGGTTGCCCCAAAACAAAAGCAAGAGGTGCATCCCCTGGGATTAGAAGGGTCCAGATAAAAGGATCCTGGTCGGCAAGTATCACATTTTGTACCTTCCACGTTCTCCTGTTAAGGTATAGACAAAAGAAATCTCAGGGCTTTCCTTTTGGTTTTGGTGAGGCCCTTAAAACCTCCCACACATTAAACAATTCTGAAAGAATATTTATTTAAATGCATGGAAACATGAATGAAAATGATCAGATACACCATATTCAAAAATGCATGTAAAACTGGCTTCTTGGAGATTGTCTTAGTTACAGGCTGTCTTTCCAGTTTATAAAGCGAACCACTGAGTAATAAATATTAGTCAGAGACAGCTGGTAACTTCCCTGCCAAAACCTTCCTGCTGGCTTTTCCAAACCTACAATATAAAAGGTCACTTGTGAAAGTTCACATTTATCACATTTAATTATGCAGATCAGAACAAAAGACTTCCTGGATATAATGATGCGGTGAAATGTCAACTGACATATTATGGCTAAAAAAAGCACGGGACCTGGTTAACATCCAAAAGCCAAGATGCAGAGGCATAAAGCAGATCTGTGCAGGGTACAGACTGCTTCAGTGAACCAACAGCCATCTACTCTGCAGCTCTCCAACACCCTGCAAAGCCTAAGACCGCCTGTATGACTGACAGGTATTGATCTTGTTAAAAAATGGCATTTAATTGCTGCGCACATGCTGCAAGGTGAGAGGGTTTTCTAGAGCTGCATTCAATTTTTACTGAAAACTTAATAATAAACTCACTTCATTCACCCCATTATATAAGAAATAGTCAGTGATGTGCAAACAATGTTTGTGAATGAAGAAGTTATTTGATTTATCTGACCTTGCAGAGACAAATTCCCGTCCGGGGATCGCAAACACCCGGTTCTGTTCCATCCCTGTTGCAGTTACACGGAACGCAGTTTGGGAAACTGTAGGTACCGGGAGCACACTGATCACACCGCCGGCCTTTTATTCCTGGTTTGCATCTTTATCAATAAACAAGCACAGAGGAGGGAGTCAACAGGGGGAGGCAGGAATGGAATGGGGAAGGGAAGATTAAAACGAATGGCAGGTGGATCTTTGAAGTGATTGCATGGCTATGAGTCAACTTTATGATTTCCACAGAGAAACAGCAGCAGGTTTGTGGTGTTCTCAGATTTGGATGGTGAGATGTTTTAAGTGGTCATGGAACTGATCTGGAATGGATTTTATTTTGAAGGATAATAAATGCTCACAGCAGCATTACGCTTCTGTGGCTATCCAGTGCTCACAGTGCAGAACTGCTCTGCACACCAAGGTGTGAAACATGGGTATTGCACACAGGGAAGCAGACCTGCAAGACTTACAGCTGGAGGATGTGACTGGCACTCAATGCACTCACCAGCTAATAAAAAGGTGGAGAATCCCAGGCATATGAATAATTATGGGAACTTCAACATGTCACAAGCTTTGGGTTCATTTACAACTGTTCACAAAGGGTAAAATCCACTTTTCTCACAGTGAAGGCTGAGTGCCTTGAATTTGTTGAGGTGAAGTACAGCAGATGCAAAAACCACCACCAAACTATGAATGAACAAGGCTCTAGATAAGTGAGAAC
The DNA here is from genome assembly GCA_013400835.1 of Zapornia atra. Taxonomy (NCBI): domain Eukaryota; kingdom Metazoa; phylum Chordata; class Aves; order Gruiformes; family Rallidae; genus Zapornia; species Zapornia atra. The sequence goes on along the minus strand of VZTU01020458.1, from coordinate 24,867 downwards.
ATCTTTCCATGGCAGCAGCTACTTCATCCTACCTTTACAACAAACTTGCACGGTCTGATAAAACTTGTGAAAATGTAGGTCTGATGATGCCTATTTCTCCTGTCTATGCTGCTAAACTGTCTGTACAAGACCAAAGCAAGTCTCAAGAGAGTAAGGTTCCATAGATAAAGACTGTTTGCCACCACCACCTTCCACATCTTTACATTTCAGTTGCACTAAGGTAATTTTAAAAAGTCTCTGCAAGTTGGTGAGGTCTCCTTTGGCTCTCAGCACCAAATTCTTATGTGCATGAACATTATGAATGCAATGGAAAGAAACAGTTAAAGTATGTGGACATAGTATGTGAAAGCAATTAATTCACCAAACAATGGGTGAGGTTTCTGAGTCTCCATGAATACGTTACCCTCACACATAGATAACTGAGCTGGATGGGGACTTTGAACTTATGTAATCCACAGGAAGAAAAGCATTAATCAGGATGTAGGAGTTAGATATATGCTTCAGCAATCAGTCCAAAAGCATTTGCCAAATGTCATATTTTTTACCAATAAGCTGTCATTTCTTTGATATTTCCAATTAGGCTGCACATGAAAAATATCAGGCAATCAGGCAATACAGCTTTTCACTGAAACTGAAAGATGTGACTATTGCTGCAAAGATTACCCTCAATTTTACTCAAACAGATGTGCTAAGTCTCTCTTTTGAAGTATTAGATTTTGACTGATTTTTTTTTTTACATTGTATTAATTTTTATTTTATTTTGTTTTGTATGGGGCAAAGGAAAGCAGAGACTAATCAGATTGGGAGTGCATCAGGAGATACAAAATACACTATATACTTTATACAATACACTGACTGGAACTGGGTAAGTCACATGAGCTAGGCAGAGATTTGGTGACTTACCATGAGTGACATGGCACATCACTGGCAAACAGACTGCAAAGCCCAGGAATGCCACCATTAGCTACCCGCACAAACCAAGTTTCCACTAAAATATTGCAGGTGCCCCTGAAACAGCTGAGTCCTCACCATTACCAAGCACTGCTTAATTCCCCATTCACCATCAAAGTTTCCCACATCCCCTCCAAAAACAAACAGTGGAAGCAAACCACCCAGGCACCGTTTACAACACACAGAGCCCAAACTTACTTGCATTGCCCAGTGTTTTTTTCACATTCTGGGCTTGCCACATTAGCAACTCCTCTTTCGGAACAGTTGCAGCTCTCACAGCCAGCAAGAGGGTGATAGCTGAAGTAATGGTTCTTGCACTCTTCACATTCTGGTTTCACAGTTTGCGGAGGGCAAATGCATTTACCAGTCACATCATTACAAAGACGCTGCCCGCAGTTGCATACTAAATCAAAGAAAATGTTCTCCAAGTCAATCAAACCTCAACTTAACCATGACCAACTCTTAATGAACTTGCATATGAAACAAGCACACACAACCTTAATGCCTTTATGTGTGAAGGACATGGTTCTTTTCATGTGTCCAGTTCTGGGCTCCCTGGTATAAAAAAGACAGGGACCTCCTCGAGAGAGTCCAGAGAAGGGCTACGAAGATGATTAGGGGCCTGGAACATCTCCTGTATGAGGACAGGTTGAGTCAACTGGGACTGTTCAGTCTGGAGAAAAGAAGACTTTGGGGGGGACCTAATTAGTGTTTATAAATATCTTAGACATGGGATGCAGGGGGAATTGGCCAGCCCCTTTTCAGTGGTCTGTGGGGACAGGACAAGGGGCAATGGCTGCAAATTGGAGCACAGGAAGTTCTGCACCAACATGCAGGAGAACTTTTTCACAGTGAGGGTGACAGAGCCCTGGGACAGGCTGCCCAGGGGGGTGGTGGAGTCTCCTTCTCTGGAGATATTCAAGTCTCATCTGGATGCCTATCTATGTAATATGAGTTAGGGAGCTGCTTTGGCAGGGGGATTGGACCCGATGATCTCTGGAGGTCCCTTCCAACCCCTACGATTCTGTGATTCTGTGATTCTCTTTAAGCTCAGGGTCATGGAAACAAACTACGTGACTATAAAAGTAGTTTCAAAGAGTGGCATCATTAGTGCCTGGCTTGTTTCCACAGATTGGTTGCTTAACTTCACCACACTCATTATTAATCACTTCCCAAAATGCCAAGCATTAAGTGCTGAATTGTTTTGGTGTTAAGGGCACCACTTTTACAAAGCTATTTTTATTAATGTTGAGAATAACATCTGGGAAGGCAGCTGAGGACTGTCAGTTTAACCTAGAAGTGTATTAGTGTTATTAAGAATAACATCAAAATATGAGGAATTAAGAAGGCTATCTCTCTGATTATCTGTGGAAAATCTTGAGGGTGTAAACTGGGATACAACAGTAATAATTTGGAAATGATTTAGTGGTCAGGCAGAAAAATCCAGTTGACTGAAAGAGTAGCAATATGGATTTTAGCCAGTATAACTGGTAGAAAGCCTACTATACCTGATCTGACAACCCATGGAAAGGCACACTTCACTGTGAACTAGATTTTCTTTAAAGGAATGTGATTGCTTCTGCCTTAAACCTCAACCTAGGATGGCTTTCAGCAGTACCTATACAGTAAAATCAGAGAATTAAATATCAGGTCAGGTCAGGTGCCGAGTGAGTGAGAGCAGGTACTTACGCTTGCAGAATGGGAATCCATAGTAGCCAGTTTGGCATCGGCTGCACTGACGGCCGATGACATTTGGTCTGCAAATACACTGTCCTCCCAGGGGGCTGCAAGTGGGGCTCATGGCACCTGCGCCATGGCAATTACACGGCAGGGCTCCGTTGTTGTAGAAAGCCACTAGCGACCTGACAGAGTCCTTACAGAAGGCTGACGATCCTTCGGGGCTGTTTAAATTCAAATACAAATCATGGAAGTACTGGCACTTACTAATTGTTATGAGCAAGCTTTGCAGTAGTTCAGTAGATTAGTGTCCTTCAAAGCAGTTCTTTGACATAAGGATGGCATCAGTGCACATGCAAGGGTATACTTTAATTAAATTAGTGGTGATTGGCTTTGAAAAGGCAGGTAAGAGGTGGTTTTTTTTTTCAAAGAAAGTGCGTATATTAGTCATATCAGTTCAGACATGCCAAGCAAAATGCCAAATACCAAAGATGGAAATACCAAAGACAGAAAGATGACACAGATTTTCCTCTTTTGTACTGCGAGCAATAAAGCTCTGCCTTTACATTTCATTTACAACAGAAAGTAATGGCAAAATGACTCATGGAAATTTAATGGGCCATTAAAAAGTATTTTAATGTAGCACGATGATGGGGATTTTATACATGTGCCTTTAATACAGAGTAAAACAAATATTAATTCCCAGCTTGTTGTCAACGTTCAGGTTTTTTAGAAAGTGATGCTTACTCAATATAAAAACTGTTTCCTCCACATTGGCTGATAAAATCAAATGATTTGTCCACTGTCTTTTTGTCAAGAATTTTGTAACTGTAGGTGTCTGCTGGAACGACTAAGACATTTTCCTTGAAACAAGAAGAAAGCTAAATTGTACATTTCAGAAAAAAGCAAAAGACACAAGCTCAGGCATTTATATATTTACATGTTGCTTTATTATGCATTCTGGGTTTTCTCAAAACCTGTACTGTTTTAACTGAAAAAAAACGGGGAAATACACTTCCTATCTTCTCCCCAGAGAGGTGATGTTACAAGCAGTGTACAATAAAAAGTTAGAGTATCTTAAAATTTTAAAATAAAACAGAAGAAGTGCAAAAGAACCTAAAAACTTGAAATGCAATATTAAAAGACTAATTCTTTCTTTTTGGCTTTCATCTTTGCATCTATCTCTAAATGAATGCTGAAACTGAGAATAACATTTCCAAGTACATTTATGTAATAATGAACGTACCAGAACCAGCATTCTTCTATCAGGTATCATCACTGTCACAGAGACCTCAGGTTCAGAAACATCAAGCTCAATTTGGTTTTCTGCAATCACCTGATCCCGACAGCCAGAGGTGTGAGGGCAGAATGAAGCATTGAAGGAACCTAGAAGAAAAAAACATAATGCCGTACGTGCCAAAATGCTAAGAAAGGAAAGGGGGTAGATCAAATTCAGATGCTTACCTGACCACACACGTCCTGCATCCACATGCACTTGCACGGGGAACACCGGGTGAGCTGGCTGATGAAAATGTACCACAAACACGTACCTGCCCAAGTGAGGCACTCTGCCACTCAAAGTAATTTGGTTCTGCAGAAACAAGATCAGCTCTGATAGCATATTTGTTTTGTGAAATATTCTTGGTTTTATGAGCTGTGCTCGGTGCTACCTACCTGCAATGAAAGAGAGGGGGCTTAGCATCTCTCAGCAAGTTAAATAACTTCAAAGAATATGGCATTACAACTGCATGCTCCTATCTGCATGCCAAGCACATCTAACATTCTTCTGCAGCCTGTCAGACTACTGCATAGTTTAGAAAGAAGCTTTTGGTTTTCTTTCTATGTATAATTTTTGTGGCTTACTCAGTCTGCTGTATTTCAGTTTTGATTTTCTTTAAATGTTTCATCCATTTAACTTTACTAAAGAACATACTTTGTGACTTAGGAAACATAGACTTCAAAATATGAGATACCTGTAATGGCGTCAAGGTGACTCCATTAACTGAGTCAGAGGGCAGAGGGGCACTCAGTGGATCATACAGTATATTCCTCTGTACTTCAGAAATTTTCCCATCCTTGAGTGCATCCAAAACCAAAGCTGCTGGTGGTGTTTCATACACTGATGGAATGCATGTTGCACTAAACACAAAATTACAGTAATTACTCTTGGGGCCAGGAGACTTTCTTAAGCATCATGAAAAGAAAAGCAATTGACTCACAAAATTCAATTTATTAGACCATATTACAATTAATGATGCAGTAGTAACTCTTTGGGTTCTATGTAAAAAATCAGAAAGTAAATGAAAAGAAGAGGTAAGGATTTAATTCACAAAGGGAAAAATATATATTAATTGATTTTATTAACTCAAAATTTCAATAGCCTGAACACTTTCAATGGAAAAAAATTGCTGAGGAGGATGAAACCTAAGGGACCCCAGTGTTAAAAAATTAAATAAGCTTTAATTAATCCAGTTAGTTACATTCACCAGATTCTGTACTAATACCGGATTCTCAGTTCTGCAAATATTTACATAGGTGTATCCTTTAAACATGCAAGTTTTCCCACTGAAGTCAATGGGGCTACTTAAGTACTTAGAAGTTAAGTATACACTCAAATATTTGTAGAATTGGAGCCAAAACAAATAACACTGCTCCTTGAAAGCATCCTTCTTCATTCATTGCTGTGTTCAACTATTTATTCCTAACTATATTTAGTTCTCAAGAACTTTACTGGGAGAAGTATTTTCCAGGCTGCAGGAGAAAATGTTTTTTGGGGGGTTTCCTGCTAGTATTTGTACACTTCACCTAAGTACTCAACAGACAGTGATTAATCTTTGCTCAAGATGGGCCCAGAACTGGAATGGCAATTAAGTTTCAGGGTCAGGATTGAGATGTGTTTGCCAGACCTGTGTGGGAAATCACATGCAGCATCCGCTTGTAATACTGTGACACTGAGCCAAGACTCTGCACCTTTCAACTTTGGGAATAATGAACACTTTCAGGAAGGCAAAAGTGCTGCCAGGTAATGGCCTCAATAGCAGAACATAAATGTAAACAATGCAAACATAACAAGAGAGTAAAAAAACACCACAATAGAAAAACAAAGTAAAAAAAGATACAAATTTCTACATTAGCTCTATTTTAAATCCTGTTTTTTCAGCCAGCCTCTTTCCTCCATTTTACTTGAAATATACATGCCCAGGAATGCAAAATACCTTTGGTGTGAGGACAAGTATCCTCACTCTTAGAAAGCTGCTCTCAGTTGTAACACTCCGAGCAGGACAACTGAAGTTACAAGTCAAAGATACGCATGCTTGGAGGCCACGTACAGTCACATGCTTTTATCCAGTTAACTATTTGGACCTTTCTGCTGTTCAGTTCAGCTGTTACATTAGAAGCTATCATCTGGGAAACTAATAAACCCAGCCACTGACTCTTTCTGCCTCTGAAGTTCTGCAAATGACATTTACATTTACTTTGAGGCCCTTCTGATTGCCAGATCAGCAGGAAGAAAGCCTTATGAGCAGCATCACGAGGGATATCCTGGGAAGTGCAACAGAAGCCGAGATGTGGGGCTCCCTAACTTGGAAGCTGCAGTTAAAGTTCCTCTCTGGAGCAAAGAATGAAACATATGGAAAGGGAAGGAGCTTCAAAGAGCAAGTGCTCTGCAGAACCCAAACCTGACCACTGGCGAAGTGAAAGTTCAGGTCAGGACCTTCATAGAACAGAATCATAGAATCATAGAATGGTCTGGGTTGGAAGTGACCCCAAGGATCATAGAGCTCCAACTCCCCTGCCACAGGCAGGGCCACCAACCTCCAGGCCTGGATCTACACAAGGTTACCCAGGGCCCCATCCAGCCTGGCCTTGAACACTTCCAGGGACGGGGCATCCACTGCTTCTCTGGGCAGCCTGTTCCAGCACCTCACCACTCTTTCTGTAAAAAACTTCCACCATAATATCTAATCTAAACCTTCCTTCCTTTACTTTTAATCCATCCCCCCTTGTCCTGCCATTATCTGCCCTTTTAAAAAGTTGAATCCACTCCTGCTTATAAGCTCCCTTCAGGTACTGGAAGGCTGCAATGAGGTCCCTCCGCAGCCTTCTCTTCAAGCTGAACAAACCCAGCTCCCTCAGCCTCTATTTGTAGGGCAGGTGCTCCAGCCCTCTAATCATCCTTGTGGCCCTCCTCTG
>VZTU01020458.1:0-17953 GCA_013400835.1 Zapornia atra | reverse complement strand
TCTTCTAATGGAGCCCAGGATCCCATTGGCCTTGCGAGCTGCAAGAGCACACTGCTGGCTCATGTTAAGTTTCTCATCCACCACAATCCCCAAGTCCTTCTCAGCAGGGCTACTCTCAAGAAGCTCTTCTCCCAGTCTGTATCTATGTTTGGGATTCTTCTGACCCAAGTGCAACACCTTACACTTGGCAGTGTTGAACCTCATTAGGTTCCCCCGGGCCCATCTTTCCAGCCTGTCAAGGTCCCTCTGGATGGCTTCCTTTCCTTCTAGGGTGTCAACCACACCACTCAGCTTGGTGTCATCCGCAGACTTACTGAGGGTGCACTCAATTCCATCATTGATGTCATTGATAAAGATGTTAAAGAGCACCGGTCCCAAGACAGACCCCTGGGGGACACCGCTTGTCACCGGCCTCCACCTGGACATAGACCCATTGACCACCACCCTTTAGCTACAGACTGTTAACCAGTTTCTTATCCACTGGATGGTCCACATTGCATTCCACCTTCACAGCAAGAGAAGTGCTGTCAACCTGGGTCAACCAAGGAGTGCTCTAATTATTAGTCCTATATAAGTATAGTGGAGGAAACAGACCACCCGGCACTGCTGTGCAGGGTGGATGCTGAGGGCACACCTACCACAGAGACCCCACGGTGGGATGGACAAGTAGATGGCTTGTTTGTGTGAAGCAGGGGTTTAGGTGTCGAGTGTTTGATGCTGCCAAGTTGAGCTGGTGGGTTTGTGCCTGAAAGGGCAGTCACATCCCCTACCTAATGACAAATTAAAGCTATTTTGGAAGAGCTGAAGCAGTGACATGCAGAAAGAAATTACAGATGGAGCCGTAAGCATTTCAGGCCACTGAAGCAGCAGCATTTCTCCAGCTAGGACACCTATCATACTGGATGATGTGTGAAAGATGAGTGCTTTCTAATGCATCAACTCTCACTAGTTCAGATAGGAGGCCAGGAAGAGGCTGGCACTAACAAAATCCTGCACAAAACCAGTCTAGATTAACACTATCACTTCAGCTTTTCTTACAAACACTACTTTGCAAAAGTGGCCTACAGGTCACCTGTGAGTCACCAAGCAAAGGTTTATTCAAAACAGTTACAACCCCAGTCAGTCTGCCTTTCAAGGTTGCCTTTGGAAAATACGAAGGATAAACCCAAGCAAGTTACCTTCCATCAGGGGCGCTCCCATGAGTAGCTATGCACTGTACTTTAGGATCCACATATTCGGGAGAAAATTCTTCAGCTGGTATAATACACACCTTGTGCTGAAAGACAAGCACAGGGCACAATTAACAATTAATACTGTCAATAACAGGGTCAGGCCTGAAGAGGAAGGATAAAGCCTGATTTTTAGTATGGGAGAACCTGAGCCCAAAGCAATGCTCTTTCATGGACTTCCCACAAGATTTTGGATCCCTTTACCTGCCTGCACCTGCTTCAGTGTTGAGTATCCTTCTCAGGGAAATGCTGGCTGTTCAGAAGTTGAATAAATTAAAACATATGTATGGCAATGGGAAGGACAGAAGACCAGCTCTTGCAGGGTCAGAAGCTAGGCAAGGAGCATATGGATGTGGGAGGGAAAAGTCTTTTGAACTTTTTTTTGGAATTCCTAGGCCTTCTGAAATGCAAGCATGAACACTTGCTTCCACAAAGTCCATAGCAGTGAGTTTCAGTGACACCAGGATTTCACACTGAACGCTGCCTCATGGAATGAAGAAAGCACGTATCAGTTGCTAATCCTAATAGTTCCAAGAAACTGCTTTATGTCTATAGCTGGGTTTCAACTCTAGATTTTAATTGTGGAACTCATTTTGTGTTTCTAAAATGGAAAATAGAAACAACACAGAAAAAAATCCTGTGTCCAGAAAAATGTAATCTCAGTGTGGACAAAAGAGGGCAGTGCAGGCTTTTTTATTCAAGGTATTTATGACTAAAGAATGCATTTATTACCTAAATTTTGTATGACACCCAGAAACCTCCCACATGGGCTTTGAGGATTAAGAAAAGTGAAAGATTTAAAAAAAATAATTAAGCATAAAAGCTACCAGAAGTTTTTAAATTTTGAATGTAAATACATAAAATTTCATTAAATAAAGCCCAAGAGAGTTGGGAAAACCCTTGCCAAGAAAGCCAAATTTCTGTTTACCCTTGAAACTGATCACGTTTTGTATTCACTAAGTAAATATAAACATCTTCAAGAATCTAATCTATATAATTTCACACGTTACCATACTGTATGTGAACATGGAGAAAAATTTATCTCTCTTTACCCACTCAGGAAGCAAATAGTACAAGAGGGAATAGAAAATGCAAACTTACCAGAAGAAAATTAATTGATGATGCCTTAAGATGTATCTTTGTATCTGCTAGAAGGTCATAGGCTGCAATACGATTCCTGTCATCAACTACAACGCTGCGACAAAGGAAACTAAGACAGAAAGAAGGATTAAAAGTAAGCCTGGTGGCACTGACACATTGTTTAGGCTATTGTCTAGATTTTGGCTAGCCTCCCCGCTGGTGTCTAGCCATCCTGCTGAATCCCAAGTAGCAACTATCTTTGACCTTTGGTATACATGCAGAATCCTCACTAGCCAGACAAAGGAAGTTCTATGTACAGTATACTGTTTGTCTTTTCTGGGCTGACCTACCCAGAGCCCAAACCTCCAGATCTTGGCTCAGATCTCCATTTGAGCTACTGCTTTAAGTGCAATCACAGAATGGTTTGGGTTGGAAGGGACCTCAAAGACCATCTAGTTCCAGCCCCCTGCCGTGGGCAGGGACACCCTTCACTAGACCAGGTTGCCCAAAGCCCCATCCAACCTGGCCTCGAACACTGACAGGGAGGGCGAAGCCACAGCTTCTCTGGGCAACCTGTGCCAGTGCCTCACTACAGACAGACAGACAGACATATGTGCTTTCTGCAGAGGTTTCCAAGCTGGGTAACACAGTGTGTAACATCTAGTGCCTGGGCCATGCTCCTTGCGGTGCCAGCACACACCAGCTGCTGCTTTCCACTACTGCCATGCACCACTGATGGTGTGGATCAGCGGCTCTCACCCACAGAGTGGCAGCTGGACAAGTCTTGCTTTTAGGAAGCTATATGTGCACTGAGATACTCCTTGATACCAATGAAAAAATGTAGGTTTGCCTCTGACTGACTGTCTTTGGCTGCACATCTCTGGTAAAGACAAATCCACATTAAAAGGGCCTTTCAACTCTGCCTTGTTCAGGGACCATGAGCAACTTGCCAAAGGTAGCAACAGTTCACTTCTGCTAAAGACAAGTCATATAAAGGCTCTAATTCCTCTTTTTTACTCTGCACTTCTGCCCTACTAGGCCAGCCAGCATACCATGGGTGAGAAGCTGTAACCACCATACAGCTGCTTCTCTATTTCTCCTCTACGAATCGGGTGATGTGGAAGTCTCATTCTTGTTTAGAATACAGCTCAGAAATAAGGTTATTTCTGAGCTGGACATTTTAAACTCTTGTGAAGGAATAATCAAGCTCCTAGAGCTGTAAGAAGGTCTGGCATAATATATTCCTGATTCTACAAGTTAGTCTTATTTGCATGTATCTACCTCACTATGTCATTTCTTGATTTATTTTTTAACTGAAAAGACTTATAAGCTTCCTGCTTAGGAAAGATGACACAGCAACTCCCTTGCAACATGACCATTAGCTTCATGCAGAATGGCTGCAGAAGGAATTTACTGCATTACTACAATAAATCAGCAAGGGCTTTCTTTGTATTTTCCTGAGCAAGTTCTCAAAGCATCATATGAACAAACAAACATGTTAAAAATTAGCAAAATTAGCAAAAAAAAAGCAAACAATTAAATTGAAGGTTTCTGCAAGTAGTTTGGGACTCAAAGTGTTAATGTAACAGGCTAAAATAAGAGCTTTTTCCCAGCAATAACCTGACAAGGTCAGTGCTCCACACAGCTCTGCTCTGTATCAAAAACATGCTGATGAAAATGGTTTTTCTTACTGGACAATTTCATCCTGAATACCCCTAAGCCTCTGGTCTGCCAAACACTTGGCTCATGGGAAAAAATAGATGCGTTTCTGTAGTCCCCTGGCACTGGGCAAGCTCTCCCAAGGGCACAAACATCTGCAGGGTCACAATCCCAATTTGAGCCATAAATTGCTCAAGTGCTGAAGACAGCAGTAGCCTCAGTAGTCAAAAAGGATAAAGCAGCATTTTGCTGGAGACTGGCTGCTACACTTTTTACTGGCAAAGTTCTTGGACACACTTTTAACTAAACAGAGCTCAGGCATCTGTAGGCAACAGTGATGCCCTTCCACTGAACTCAGAGAATAAAAGCTTACAAGGATTTATGAATGTATATAAAAAAGTAACCCTTTGTATAGAACAGTTCACTGAGACAGGAACAATATTTAATGAGCTGATTGTACAGAGAGAATTAAAATCTGTAATTCTGCAGAGACAATCACGTACTTGCTTTTAAATAGCCCTAAATTATATCCCAAATGCTTATTTAATCATTTAGTGATTCAGAAATTCTTACCTGTATTTACAACTATATATTCTCACTCTGCCTTCAGTGACAGGTCCAGGGCTATGTATTATTACCTCGGCAGTATATAACTGGTCATCTTCATTGGCATATTCAAAAACCAAAACATAACGACCAACTTGAGGAATGTTTATGGTCATCTGTACATTGACCTAGGTCAGGATCATTGAAAGAGAAAAAGGCTGTTAGATTTTTCACTCCCTTTCTTGCAGGAAACTCCCTTTTCCTGCCCTGCAAGCCAAGAAGTCAGCATCAGTCCAGGGCCAATCCTGTATGTCTCAGCAAAAGACACCCAGCAGAATGGAAGTGATGCTTCTAAATATCACTTTGTCCACTAATAAGAGTCAACCAAGTTCAAGGAACAGCTGCCATTACAACAGCTCTAGGAAGGCTGCAAGATAAGAGTAGGAAATGAGCATATTATTACTTCTCTTCTTCCCAGTAGAAAGTACCAGTGAGGAAACTCTAATGATACTAAAAAGAGTCACTGTCATCTCTAAGCTATCTTTAATAACATATTAAAATCAACTCTACTTCTCCACTGAAAAAAACAATTTCCAGAAACATAATTCCTACTAGAGCAGTGCTGTATATTGATTCTCTACAAAGAGTGAAAGCATCTTCTTCCACAAACAGACAATGCCACTTTCTGAAACATCAAGTTTTTCTTCAAGTTTACCTGCATGAATTGGTTAATACAACATTAGATGCAAAATACTACAAAGTAATTGCTTGGAAAGTGCTGTGGCTAGAGAGCTGGCTATATAATTGTTTTCCATTTTAAACTGGTTTTCCTCAGCATTTCCTTAGGCTATGAACACTTAAATGTGTAAATAATTCTGTCAACAGCCCTCTTGACTTCACTGCAATTATTCATACTAGCAGGGCTATGCAGAGGCATCAGTGATGAAGCACCAGGGCCTGTGGCATATAAATATTCTTGTTGCACTTGGTAATTTTAAAAGCAACAGCCAAGCATAGCAATAGAGGGCATAATCATTTTACAAGTAATTATCATGGACTTGACAATATACCTTATTTTTACCAAACACACTTCTAGTATAACTTTCTATTTCATAAAGCACACATTCCTCTTTCAATGGATCTACAGCAGTGGCATAATTGCATCTGCTTGGTTTTTAGTAAAGCAAATATTTGATGTAAATATAGCTATTTAAGGAGGAAAAAATGAGATAAATTTACAATGATGTACGCACACTATTTCTGCTGACAAACCATGACATGATTTCTGCTGCAATTAAATGGTATGCTGAACAAGCTGGTATGCCTAAAGCAGAGAGAGTTTTCATTTACTTAATACTTTTGCCAGAGTGAAATGTCCGCTCTAGTCACAGCTAGAAACCTGCGTACATGATCCTTTTACGCAGTTCTGCATAAAATGCAGTTTGTTTTAGGAATGCATTACAGATCTGCAAATCCTGAGCTGTAAATCTGCAAGTGTTTTAGTCCAGTAGGTTTATAGTCAACAGCGTGGACAGGGCTACAATTAGCAGGCAGAAATCTGACCTCTCTTCCACTGATATGGGGCATCACCGGTTGGTTGGGAGATGGCTGTCGCACAGGGATCCTTCTGTATTCTCCCCCATGCCTGAAGTACACTGCCTCTGAACCAAGGACACAGGAGAATCGTTCCAATGGCAAATGCTGATAGACCAAGCAGCTTACACACACAGACACACAACAAAAAAAGCCCAAACAAAACCCAAAACACAGGATTATTATTGTTTTCAAGTGCAGCATGGCAATAATAAAATAAACCAAGGGACTGGCTTATTCTGTAGCATATATACTGACTGCTCAGTTGAAGCATGTCCTGAGTAGGTGCAAGGCTCTGTAACTTGTATCTGCAAGATGGATGCTTCATAGTAATCTCTTGGTAACAGCACCATGTAATCCTGGGAACAGAGAGCACAACAAATGCAAGGCCATGCAGAAAATGACAAAAGGAAGATCTCTAGACTTTCACAAGGCAGAGCAAGGAACAAAACCAACCACATGAATAATTTTTACAGAGGATATCTGCAAGATACGTGGAATTTTTGTTGTTATGTGAGTGAGTAACATCAGGATGTGCCTCCCTAACTCTACTTATACATCCACAGAGATGGGATGAGGGCAGCTGTCTTGTGAGCAGGGAAACAGCTGCTCCTCTCCCATCGCGTGTTGTACAAGATGGTGTCAGTAAAGGACCCTCCCCACGGCTTGGTAATGCAGCTGGCTGGGTGCAGTTCTCACCCCTGCATGCAATCCACATGCACACAACTCAACTATGCATGACTCTGCAAGGGAGAGTCACATGCCCCAGGTGACCTTATAAAAATATTCCACGTAATCTATTAAGCTGCACTTCAAAAGCTGGTATATTTTTACTCTGCCTTGCCTACTTAAATTAACTTATTTTAGTTTGTTTATAAAAAACTGTTGTTGTGAGAACATGCTGGGCTAGGGTCATTAATAAATTCCTTTTCAAAGTTATTAATAAAAAAAGCAAGCACAATAAGTACTGTCACTGTCAGCAAGAAATATGTTTGCAAGCTCTTGAGGAACATCTGATGTGGTATTCCACAAATTTAACAGTGCCCCAGGCTAAAGACACTGGCTACTTGTTAACCCTATACAACGTACATATGAATTGAAGTATGTTTTTCAGAAATGATGACCTCAAACAATTTGTCTTTTTAAACAATTTCTCAGAACTGCTGTCAGAGTTTTTTTCAGTTTTGCAGTGAGTGACAGCAATGATGGGAGGATAAAACATTTAGAAAACGACCTGCCAGTCATGCAGCATATACTGGGATACTTTTCTGAAGAATCTTTGTTAAGAAACTAAAGCTTCAATTATTTGTGGTTGAGCCAAGCTTTAGATATGTCATCTGATATGTAAGAATTATGAACTTCTGAGAGTATTTATGCTCAACCAATTGTGCTGTATGTTTGTATTTCTTTATTCTTTGAAGGTACAGATTTCAGATAGAATGCAAGTCTGTAAGCACAAGAAAAATTAGGGCAGGTGAAAGAGGAGAAAAACAAATAATTAATTTTTCATACTGATATCCTGCTGCTGTACTCTTTTTACTAGTGCCAAATTTCAATTGCTTACACGGCTCTTCCCGGCAAGTAACTCCAGAGCATTATTATCATGACAGCCCTCAAGCACTTGCTTTCCTCAATTGTTTTCTTACCAAGAGGACTTCCTCTGCCATTATGCTGACAGTCCATGTGCCTGGAACCAGTGAGAAGGGCTCTGTGGAGCTTTTTCCTGGGATTGTGACAAAAGCTGGCTCCTTGCTGGGTGGGAAGACAAACTCTTTGCTTTGAGCAGCCCCTGCCAACAAACAAACAAAATTAAAAAACAAAACAAAAGACTGTGTAAAATGTCTCTATTTGCTCAGTGTGTTGGACTGATGATTTCATCAATTAAACCTGGCCTACCCAGAGCTGATGAATGCTTTTCTGTCAATGTCTATTAACAGCATGTTGGACCACACATAGTAATCTACAGAACTATGCAGTGGGTGTTGTCTTCATTCTCATTAGCCTTGAGAAATCAGATCAGAAAGAGCAGAGCTCCACCCCCGTAGCAGCTTCTTTTGCAATATTCCAAAAACCTCACTTCTTCACTTTCCCTTTCCACTATTTGCCATTCAGCCTGTCTCTGCACTGACCAATGGCATGTTCAGCTGACACAAGGCCTGTTCCCATGCAGCTTTCAGCCAAATATTTCAGACACGGCATCTAAAGTGCATCTAAACTAAATTGTTTGTTTAGTTACAGGTAGCAACTGAAGGTAACTTCTGGGCAGAGTTGATGTCCAACAGAAACATAGCTATGGTCTGCTTTATCAAAAAGAACTCGTGAGGATCGATTGTTATGAATATTAAAGGTTTCCTCTTTGAAATCCCTGGACACAGATGAAATCTGGTTCCCTGCCTCACAGGCAATTTGAGCCAGACATAACCATGAACTGCTGCCACTCTGCTGAGTGATATCTGGGAAGTCTTCAGTTTTGCTTCGCCTGAATCTATGACTAAACTCCATTAGCTCCCATCAGCATGCTGAGGTCAGGCACAATAAGAGATAACTCTGCTTATAGGCTTGGTATCCATTCAAAGGATATGGAGTGCTTATCTTTTATCAGGGCCCAAGAGGCACAACATGCTGCTGAGGTCTGTAATCAGAGCTAACGTGGTGGATTGGATTAATCATTAAGGAATTGCTATTCATGGAATGAAGGCAGAAGCCACCTTTAAACTGAAATATTAAAGGCGACTAAGCAAAAATAAGTGCTGCTATCCCTTCTTTAAAAGCTTCATAAAACACACAGTTAAGAGCTTCCACGTGCAGAGCTGAAAGTACTGAGTGTGGCAAACAGTTGAGAAAACAAATGCTGACAACTGCTGTAAGCAGGGCCCTCATGCAAACAGAGGCACATCAGTTGCATGGCAACATACGTTAGGAGAAGCACAAAACCACCGACACTGTGAACGTTAGAACGTTTTAAGCAACATTAGAAACAGGACTGAGGCACACCTCAGAAAGCCTCCTCTGATCCAACATGCATCTCATCTGTAGCGCCGTTGAGTTGCACCTACCTGTTTCGGGCAGAGATTGACAAGCAGATATGTGGCCAGACAACGTTTCACCTCTGGGGTTAATATACCTCAGGATAATGCGAAAAAAGTCTGATTTTTCCACATTCAAAGTTATCCTCACTTCATTCTGAAAAATGGAAGTTAATAAACAAAAACAGCCGTAAAGTGCTGAACAGAGGAACAGTTAGAAGCCATGCAAGCACCGTACTAAAGTTCTACAAGAAAAACACACATGCAGACAAGTATCTACTGGAACGACAATGTTGGTGTACGACAGAGGAAGACAGGTAAGCCTAGTGAGAAAATTAATTCACTTACAAGTATAATTAGTGCCAAAATGTTTTCTCTCAGCAACTGAGATCTTCCCTTTAGAGCTTTTTGAGCCCAGGCTGACATAGCGGAGGACTAGGTGGAAGAGCTTAGGGGAAGCCACAGTGATAGGCACAACCACCTCTGGCTGGGAAAAATAAAAAGAAAGGGAAAAGGAGGAAAGGAAAGTATATTATTTGTTACTAGCACCCAGAGAAAGAAAAACCACTTGGCAAAGACAAACTCTGTAAGAGAAAAGAGAGGCTTGTGCAGCAAACAAAAGAACAGAATAAAACTTGCTGTGAAATAAATCTCTTGCTGAGTAATAGCTTATCCAGAAAGACACGGAACAACTGAACTAACACGTGCATTGATATTGCACCTTGACACATGGACAATATTCTACTGTTATTCTCCCCTCCCCTGCCATAAAGAAAGTATACAGTATCAAGGGCTGACCATATTCCTGGCTTCCCACGGAGGAGGCCAGAATCATTGATCCTGCTCTGAAACCACACACAATGCTCCACAGCATGGAGATGTCTCAGACCATCTCTGAAACTTCTGCTCCTCCAGCAGGTCGCTCAGCATCTTAGAGATGCAGTACCATGCATGATTTTCTTTCTCCTGGGGCTGAACTGATGCCTCTGGAGTTACACAGTTCTCGAGCCCACAGAGGGCTGCCTTCACACAGCCCCCATTATTTCATTTGAAGGATTGACAGAGACATGTGCTAAGGTCAGTGGTGGATCAGTTAAAAATAGGATTGGTGCAACCTCAAAGGTCTGGCTTCCTTCTTTCCATCCTAAATACTAAAGCTCCCCTCATAATCCAACTCCCAACAGTTCATCTGTCACAATCCTCTCCCTGTCCCTTTCCAAGATGTTTGTGGTACCACTGTGGTCCATGCCGCTTCCACAAATGCGTATGGGTTTTCTCTGTCCCATACATTTGAGAATGGAGCACAAAGCCTCATTTTCTCTTACTCCTAAAATCTACAATAACTTCAAGATTGTCAGGTCCCAGAGATCTCTACCTTCTTAATAGAAATGCAAAGCAGAAAGCAAAGATAGACACACGGCAGATGGCAGGGCTGAGAGATCTACAGAGACTAGACAGCTAAAATCTAGGTGATGGCAGCAGGGCAATGAACCAGAGTGGAAAATACAGACAAGCAGAGGAAGGTTTTACAAGTGTTGTTTGAAATGGAGAAGGATGTCTTCTGAAGTATATTACATATATGACAGCAACTGGGGAAACACTTGAAAAATAGATACTAATGAAAAAGAAAAGGCAAAAGAAATCAAGAAACCTGCTTCAGGACACTTATTAAGATGTTTTCTAAGCTTTTCTAGACAATCAAGAAGATACAGTGAAGGGAGATAAAGAGGAGATAGGTGAGGAACAAAGAAGGAAGCGATGTTGGTCCCTGGCTTCAAGCAAGGACAGAGAGGAGAAAATATTCTTTGAGTTCTGTCACAAGTTTAAGCAACTCTGGCCAGTGCTACAAAATCTGTGCCTGACTGTCAGCTTCTCAGTCTATAATGAGACATCCATGTCGGCAGCATGACAGGACACCAATGACCTCCATCCCACACAGTTTATTTATTTCACCTCAAACACTTTTCGTTGTATTGAAATAGTTTCTTTTCACAAAAAGTTGGCACATTAGCCTTCTGTGTGGTAGGTATGGTAACACTATTTGTCTTCTACAAAATAAATGTCAGGAGGATTATTTCAGGGTCCTGTAAGACACAGAATTTTTATGTCAAAATCAGGAAACTTTCTTGAACTGAAAAATGTGAGACTATCACAGTTTTGCAAGGATCTAACTAAGGAGGTCCTGGAGTGGCAATTACTTACAGGAGTGAAAAGCTTTATCCAGGTAAACAAAATAATGCACATTTTAGCAAGATTAGAGACTAAGTCCTTTCACTACCTCTTTCCAAAATGCCACTGAATACAAGATGCAAAAAGCAACAGAGTTAGAAAGCAGATTAAGAAATCAAAGCTACCAGAGAGCAGCCTTCGCTTGTGAATGTGACTTAGTTCTGAAGATCCAACAAATATGAGCTCTGGGAAACAAACAAACAAAGCAAAACAAACAAAAGAACAAAGAGGAGAGCATGAAAAATGAAAACCAGAAAGGAAATCACCATGCTTGTGCAATGGTTGTGTGCTTAGCCTTCAGTCTATAGTGATCCACTAGGCCTTGGACAACTTACAACTTGGAGGCTAGACACAACTATACCAAAGTACCACTTTTAAGAAGAGTGAAAAAATTGCATTTATTGCTCAAATCTACTGTTTTAAAATCCTAGTTTTCTTGCTTGCCAGTTCGGTCCAAAGTCAGACAGGTTCCTTCTCACACAATTAAATTAGGATGACTTTTTTCATTGTGACTTACTTCTTCCCTCTGCTGCTGTTTAGTTTATGTGCAGACTGTCAGGAGACTAAAATAAATGTTGCCAAAATGCTCCTGTTCACAAGTTTCTTTTACTGAACCACACATTTTCCTGTTTGCTGTAATGTGAAGGCATCATCCCTAATAAAAGAAAGTCTTACAGATGACTGCCACAGAATTGTGTAATTCAAATTATTTAGCCAAGCTGTTTCAATCTTCTGCTGTTTCTGCTGTGCTTGGCATGACAGGAATTTCTGCACTTGCTATTACAGACTTTAAAGCTATTTTTTTCTTTTCTCTACATCAATTACAAAATGTGTAATCCTCAAAAAAAACCCCAAAACCCCCAAACAACTCAAAGAACATTTCTGAAGAACACATATTTGCAAAAGCAATACCAGCACTCAACCAGCACTCATTAGTCCAGTGATACAGAGCCAGTAGGTTTGGATTAGTGAGACCCTGTCCTTTTTTATGGTTTCTCCATGACCTTGCACACACACAGCAGTACTACAGAGACAGACATACCACACACCTATGTTTTCATCCCAAAGCCTTGAGTGAAATACTAGCTTACTTGTATAGAGGACATCTGGGCGTATCCTCTCCAACTGAAGCTAGGAAATTCCTGAGGATCATAGCCAAACCGAACTTCCCTTCCCTCAACAGTAGCACCATCTTCAATCTCAAACTTCATGTGGTGCAGGTCAGGGAAAAAATAGTTTTCTTCAGGCCTTTCAAAGAGGAAAAAGCAAACAAACAAAAAATAACAACAAATTACTAGTAGCTGTACACTTTGCATCTAATAGCATAAAGCAGTGGAAGGGAGGTGACCTACTAATGACTGAGGAATCCTGATAGCAGCTGAGATATTCAAGACAGCTGATAAAATGGATGTAATACGAATTCTCTTTCCAGAAGCTTTTACAGCTGTACATCATCCTATATAACTCTTTATAGATACATAGATACATATGTGAGACTATTGCACAGCAGGTATTGGTTATTTAAGGGAACAAGCTAAAAAATCCTATCATATTAACAGAAGAAAACTGCCCAGCAAAATACCAGTAACTAACAAAATTTACTGCCTTATTTATCCACAAATCCAGAATCTCACATGAAAGGATAGCAAGGGACACTTTTAAAGGAATTATTCTGAAGCACAAGCTATCGGAAGCTACAGCCAGACTCACTCCTGACACATTGTCCCCATGATGTGAGCCCTGCACTGGCAGCCACCCAGGGGCTCAGTACACACAGGACTGATGGATCCTCCGACATCACACCGACAACCTGTCAGGCAAAGAGCAGAAGGCAAATATCCCATTAAAAAAAAAAAGTGATAGAAGTTATCAGAAAACACACTTGCCTTCTGCTAATTAAGCACCACTATCAAATAATTTCCTCCTTCCTGAGCCCTTCAGATTCCCTCAAACTTTTTCACACACATGTTGACACACATGTATAAACTGTAATTATTTCATGCCTTTTCCATGTTTGTGGTTGTTTTCTCTTTTTCTCCTTGGAAAATGACAAAAGCCACATTTAAAAAAAAAACCACAAGTAATAAGCCATGCCACATTACTAAATACAGGTCTACAGTTTTGCAGAACCATCATTTAAGTCTTCTGATTATAAGTCAGAATTTCTACAGCAATATCACGATGAACAATTAGGAAAAAAAAATCAAACCCTAAACCTAACTTAGAAAATTTGTGAGATGTTAATTTTTCTGAGTCTGGTACTCCAATATTTAATTTCTCTTACAAAAATCACACACAAGAAGAACATATATGTTCATATAAGTTTTAATCAATACTGGACAACAATATTGCATGAGTTTCCACGAGACAGGACTTGTGGCATAAACCAAAGGACACCTCTGGTAATGAGGTCTAATGTGTGGTACTAAGGAAGGAACAAGTGTGTCCAGGCTAAAAATTTCAAACTGAATTGAAAGGTTGACCATTCCTAAACATGTATTTACATTGGAAAGCTTCCTGTTTTCTAAGCCATGTTAAGCACCTGTAATCTCCCCAAAATCAAGGACAATTAAAGTATCTGACACCTTTGTGAAGCCAGATCCCTTTCACTAACTCCTGGGTTTGCACATTAGGCATGAAAGCCTTGTTTGATCCAGTAGCCTTGAGTCTTAACGTTGCACATATGAAATGATTATCAGAAGTACTCCAGTGCTTTGCAAATCTCTTGCATCAACCCTGGACAGGTGCAGCACACACTGAAGCGGGTGAAAATGCTTTTAGTAATTTTAACAAGCCTAAATCTACAGTGGGGGGAGACAAGGAGGGAAAGCAACTGTGGAATTAGCCCCACATAATTGAAAACATGGAATAGGCAACTACCACTCTTACAGGTAACACCTGCAAGAAGATCAACCATCACTGGCTCCACAACTCACAAAGAGTGAGAGGAGGTATGACTCTCACTTATTTTATAAGATATATCTTCTTTGATATGATAACAACTTGAGCAGCACCTGGTGAGATCTCACTGCAATCTTTGACAGAGAAGCCTCAGACAAGTGGTGCTAAATGAGGCACTGGGAAAGGTGAGGTGAATGACAATGAACTCAGAGAGAAACATCTTTCCTTTATGGGAGTGAGCCACAGAGATGCTGCGGTAACATCTGCCTTGTTCTTCCTCTCTTTGGAAGGTGAAGGAGGAGTTACATGGGTTACAAGCAATTGCAACCAGCAGTGCAAAATGCCATGCTCATGAGTGAGTCAAGAAATACATCCGCCTTTTAAAAATACAACCCAGGGAATTCTAAAGACTTTTGTGCCAAGTGTAAATGGGTGACTAGAGATGTCCTGTATTCATTTTACCTTGGCAGCCAAAGTAATTTTTGTTTTCCAGAGCGTAATAACCAGCTTCACAAGTGTCACAGGAATCTCCACAAACATTAGACTTGCAGTAACAATGCCCATTTTCCTGTGAGGAAACAATTCATCAAAACCATTTCAGCACTTTTTTCAGAACTTTAATCTTTCCATACTTTGAGTTCCCTTTAATTCTACAGAAGAAATCATTCTAATCTCAACAAAAAATACTATCTGGACATAACTTCTGTTATTTATCATCTTCAATGAACAGACTAGAAAATACGTGAACTCAAGATGATTAAATTTTTTCAGAACTTCTGTATAAAACTGCTTCTTTGCTGTATAAGCCCAGCCAAAAGCAATTATGTGCAAAAGCAATAATCAGGACTAAGATTTCTTCCTTATCAAATGTCACAGCAATTTATATTTAGGAAAACCAATTGAATGAATGTCTTTGTTTTAATTTCACTTTACCTGATGGCATTCTCCAACTCCACTCAGTGTTCCAGTCACATCACACTGGCATGCTGCACACATGGAAAAAAAAAAGACAATCTGCATTTTGACTTTCCAAGATATTTGCAGGAATAAAAGTCCACCACCCTGAATCTGCAATTTTGAGTCACAGTCCCACAAAGTGGATTTTATTCTGGAAGGTTCAGAATAGCAGACAGCTACTGGCATAAGGCGAGAAGAAAAAGTGAGGGAGAAAAAAATGAGGCCTTGTGTACATGTGCATGTGTATATTGGTGTGTTTTAAAGTGTTCTAACTAGTATTTAATGAAAACAGTACTGGGTTTGGTTTTACAATCATTTTCCTTCTTAGACACATTCAGAAAATTGATGCAAACCAGTGCCTTCCAGCCTGACTGGCACCGTCTATTCTGCAGTGCTCCTTTAGAAGGTCAACTCTCCGTATGAACTATAAATGAAGAAAATATTGCAGGAAGGAGCTATGCTGACCTGGAGATTTGGTGAAACCCAGTATTGACTCTGTGACTGAAGGCAGTGGAGATGAATTACATGAAAAGTAGAGTAATTCGTTTTTGAGGAGATGTTAGGTTCTATTGTATTTAGAGATTTAGAGTCAAAGATGTAATGACCGGTATCTGCTCTGAGGCTACTTGTCCTATCTAGGTGATGGAACCTGTTGGAAAGCAAATCTTGAGAGGTTTCCTATCGTCATCCTTTTTAATGTTTAAAAGCATAATTGCCTGCCTGAAAAACACCCACTCACTGTGTGTTTTTGCAAAGAGGTCAGTATTACATAGACATAAACCATAAAAGTTTTGTCACACTCTGAGGCCACAGAGCAGGTCACTCTTTGTCAAGCTAGGAGCTGATTATAAATGAACAAGCACCTTTTTCTCAAAACAATGAACCAAATCCTGGTTTCAGTGTTCAGGGCAGAATCCCCATCTCACTCCAGTAAAGCTGCCACAAGGCTGTCTAAAGTACACATCATTGTAACTCAGAGCACACTTTGGTCCAGCAGTAGCAAACACTCATGAAATTGTGATGTACTTTCTAGAAGTAACTGCTGCTATCAAGTGCTGCACCAATACGTGGAAGAACATTTTCCCAGTGAGGGTGACAGAGCACTGGGACAGGCTGCCCAGGGGGGTTGTGGAGTCTCCTTCTCTGGAGATATTCAAGGCCTCTCTGAACGCCTCCCTGTGCAACCTGTCCTAGGGAACCTGCTTTGGCAGGGGGGTTGGACCTGATGATCTCTGGAGGTCCCTTCCAACCCCTACGATTCTGTGATTCTGTAATTTGGTTTTATAATTACGTAGCATGAAAAACAGACTGTTGACATGATTTGTGAAAGGCACTGAGCACCAAAGATGGTGACAGCAAATAAAGATGACTTTCAGAAGAATGTAGCACATTCCGTGAGCCAAAGAAATACGCCATGGAGCTGTACCTGTACATCCCTCGGGGTTTTCCTTGGCCAGGTTCCAGTACAACGGTTTGCATTTACTACAAGTGGGACCTTCAACATGCTGAAGACATTGACAATAGCCCTAATGACAGAAAGGAGTTAATATGGGTTGGTCTGTTTCATAAAAAACTTGCTGCTTTTTAGTATTAAGAAAAACCAAGTATTATCAACAGGTCAGACAGTTCACTGACTTTTACAGATGCATGGAAACTGAGGCTGATTCAAACTTATTAAATCCTTCTGTCTCAGACCATCAGCACAGGATTGTTCCACTCAGCATACTTTTTCCATATCTCATGTTTTTTAAATGTCCCAATGGATGCATTTTTCCATTCTTTTATAGCCTTATTAGAACTGCTTTAAAGTATTACCTGTTTAGTTGACAAAACACCTTTCCTTCAAAATAATAATTAATTTTCATATTTTCTCCTTTATTGGTGTAAGACACACACAGCTGCATACATGAGCCTACGTACATTCTTCTTTCATCAGGCAGACTTCCCATCTAGGTCTTTGCTACATATTTAGCAATGATTGTAACCTCTGGTAATACCCTACTTCTGAGAGCCATCACCATATTAGTAACAAAAATATGTGAAATAGCAAGTTACAAAGAGATAGTAGGTTTTTCAAGAATACTGTGATGCTGAAATGGCCTTTTGCAACCCAGTACCAGGAGAACTTTGAGACGTGCATTGGTTTATGTGCCTATTGGCGTGTATATACCAGTGTTCTAGCACACCAAGAAGATATAAGGCATTTTCCAATGGCATCCTGGGGTGTATTAGAGAGGGTGTGGTTAGGAGGTCAAGAGAGGTCCTTCTCCCCCTCTACTCTGCCCTGGTGAGACCACACCTGGAATATTGTGTCCAGTTCTGGGCCCCTCAGTTCAGAAAGGACACAGAACTCCTTCAAAGAGGCCTGCACAGGGACACCAAGATGGTTAAGGGAGTAGAACACTTTCCTTATGAAGAGAAGTGAAGGGAGCTGTGTCTCTTTAGCTTGGAGAAGAGGAGACTGAGGGGTGACCTTATTAATGTTTATAAATATGTAGTGGGCAAGAGTCAGGAGGATGGAGTCAGGCTCTTCTCAGTGATGGCCAGCAATAGGACAAGGGGCAACAGGTGCAAGCTGAAGCATAGGAGGTTCCATGTGAACATAAGAAAAAACATTTTCACTGTGAGGGTGATGGAGCACTGGAACAGACTGCCCAGAGAGTCTGTGGAGTCTCCTTCTCTGGAGACATTTAAACCCACCTCGATGCATTTCTGTGTGATTTAATCCAGGTG
>VZTU01020457.1:229863-252452 GCA_013400835.1 Zapornia atra | reverse complement strand
CTCTGGGGTCACCAGTACAAGAAGGACACGGGCCTTTTGGGACGAGTCCAAAGGAGGGCCACAAAGATGATCAGTAGGCTGGAGCACTTCTCCTATGAAGAAGACAGGCTGAGAGTTGGGCTTGTTCAGCCGGGTGGAGAGAAAGCTCTGGGAAGACCTTATTGCAGCCCTCCAGTACAGGGGCCTACAGGAAAGATGGAGAGGGACTGTTTATCAGGGTGTGTAGTGGTAGGACAAGAGGCAATGGCTTTAAGATGAAGGAGGGGAGATTTAGATTACATATTAGGAAGAATTCTTCCCTGTGAGGCTGGTGAGGCACTGGAACAGGTTGCCCAAAGCAGGTGTAGATGCCTCCCCCCATCAGTGTTGAAGGCCAGGTTGGCTGGGGCTTTGGGTGGGCAACCTGGGCTAATGGAGGGTGTCCCTGCCCATGGCAGGGGGGTTGGAACTAGATGACCTTTGAGGTCCCTTCCAACCCAAACCATTCTATGCTTCTATGATTCCATGTATATTAAAACATAATAATAATATCATCATCATTTTCCTTTGTCATCGTATTTAACTGTCTCTATCTCCACCCATGAGGTTTTTTTCTCCCATTCTCCTCACCATTCTACTGGGGGGAGAGGGGGCAAGTGGCTGCCTGGTGCTTAGTTATTAAACCATGACACTCTAGGTTTGAGACCTGTGTTAGACCCAACTTTGACCTAAAGCTAAAACCACCCTCATCTCCCACTAATGTGTCCTGGCTAATCAGTGCTCATGAATTTTCAGGGAACCCACTTAAAGGACCCTGCTTGCAGTAGATCTGCTGTTTCAGTCCTTCACAGCTGCCTGAAGGTCAGGGAGATCCTGTGTGTCCTTGATGCTTTTCACACCATCCTTCCACATCATTTTCAGGCTGTTCATTTGAGCTCATTTGTGGATCAACAGTATAATGGCTTCCAGGTAGTAATAGGTTTTACCACAGCTTAGAGACATAGGTTGTCATGGATGTGTGCACTGCAAATGCTGCTGTAGTTGTGGAGGGACTTTCAAGCACTTACTGAACATAAAGACAAGAGAATGGTGCCAGCATGGAGATGAGATGACCCAGTGCCAAACATTCAGGTGCCTGAAGCAACACAGCTACGTGAGATAGGGTAGGTGAATCCCACTCCAGTGCATCACCTCCTCATAAAAGATAAACAAGCTATGTTGCATAGCACTGGAACAGTTTGATTGCACGTAGATAGGGCACTGGCAGAAGAATTAATGGGGCAGTGTAGCTCTTTGGAAGAATAAATAGGTCATCACTGGCATCATCTCTCTGTTTCTGTTTACCTCTGTCTGCTCACTATTCTAGTGGCATAGTTATCCCTTCTCCTTTACTGTGGTTATCTTTCATCCTTCCTCGTCTTTACTTAAAGTCTACCTCTATATCAATAAACCAACAGCCTGAATTAATTTAGTGAAAAAACTATATGACAATGAACAGTGGTAGCACCCTTTTTACTAATATTTCTTAGAATGACTTCCTCTTGATTATATGTTCCAGTTCCCTATGACACTATTATGTGAGACTATGTAAAAAACAAGATGCAAAAAATAAGTTTCTTATTGACTGTCAGATGCTTTTGACATTTTATTTTGGGTAATCTTTTTGAAACCTGCCTGTGAAGAACTTGCTTTCTGGATTTCTTCCCAGAAAGTTTCTGGTTTCTCTTTCACTGCATTCTTAAAAGCATCCTTGTTCTCACACATAGTCACTGTGGGCAACAATGTCTCTAATTTTGCAGTCCCTTTGTAGATGAACTGTATAGCTTTAACAGATGCTTCCATTTGGGGAAAAAAGGAGGACTTGCAAGCAACTACCTCTTAATGATTTCACGGTTATCTTCTACTAAAATCTGCATAATTTTCTAAAGGCTAATTGTCATAAATTAATTTCACGGATAATAAGAGGCAGCTGGTGTTAAGAACAGTGAATGAAGAAATTTTTACAATGGTGGACTTTAAAGTACTTGAGCCTAGATTAAAGCAGCCTAAATTCCATCTACTTCCTTATAACTTCTGTCTGCTTTTGGTTGTCCCCGTGTCTCCAGGGACACAGGGCACACTGGGCGCAGGGACTACAGATCACGCTTTCGTTGTACTTTGGCATCCAGATACAGCAGTGACCAATGCCTCCCAAGTTATTTAGCTTCTTGTCAGCAAGTGATTTACAAATTTGCTTGCTGGTGCCTCAGGAGTTACTTCAGTTTTGGGGTTGGTTTTGGTTTTTTGGGTGCTGCTTATTGCTATATATCAGAAATCAATAGCTGCCTGAAGTGCCATGGGACATAGCCCCATATGCACTTTTTCTGAGTATCTAAGTGAGCTTGTGGGTAATGGTGGCAGAACTAGGGCTTCACTGATAAGATTTCAAGTCTTGTTCTGGACTTATTTCAAGTCTTTCTCCCAATGAAAACTGCTTCCAGTCTGTGCAACTTAAATACATATGCGGTTATGTGAGCTGAGATCTGACCTAGATCTGATGCTAAACACATAGTTCCCTTTTGTGCTGCTGGCTACAGAATCATTGTATCTTACCCAATCTTGCTGCAGCAGCCAACTACTTATCTTCGTCTTTGAACAGATTCTTAGTCTTGAATAATGATGATGTGTTACTGTCGGTCAGATAACACTGGCTTTTGAGGAGCTGTTGCAAGCAGCTAGTCTTTGCCCTTTGCTTAGCTTTCAGTCAAATGTTGGGTAAGAGATTTCCAAAGAAAGAAGTTTTCGTTATGTTGTTCCTGAAAGTGTTACTCTAGAAAAAAAAAACAAAACAAAACAAAAAAAAACAAAACAAAAACCAAAGCCAAAAAAAACAAACAAAAAGAAAAAAAACCCTCACACCAAAAGTCCCAGCAGAATCTCTATCACTGCTTTCACATAAACAAGGAAGATCACTTCCATGGTCAACTTCATGCTGCTGAGCAGGGAAGAGATAACACTTAACAGGAGAAAGTCTATCACAGAAGGCAGTCTGATAGGTAAGAATGCATTACAGATAAATCAGCATAAAAACTCACTTTGCTGTAATATAGACCAATGCAGAAAGCTTTACAGTTAAAACTTGGAATCCATGAGTATTTAGGAGGCCTGAATGTTCCCATAAAAATCCCCTCAATAATTTTATCCCAAACACATCTAGTCTTTCATAACTTTACATTAAGTCATGTACAAAGACTCATCAAATAGAAGTAAAGAGTCTTTTGGAGAAAAAAGAAAAAATCCTTAAAATGTTTACCTAGTCATAACTAATAGCTTTTGATTGTTCCTTAGTAAGCTTGGAAGCCATTATAGAAAGCGCAATTAAGAATCTTGACATTTACTGTGTGTTCCAGTTCAAATTTACTAATGGATACAATTCAGTTCCTTTTTGCACCACACAATGCCACAAATTCAGCTCCGAGTAATGCCGACTTCCAAGGGTGAGCTGGGAATAATTACATAGAAGGTCAAAAGCCTCTTGCCCTGCAATAAGTACCATTTCTTACAGGCTGCGAGTTTGTTTAAATAGAACATTATAATCAAGCAGATATTGGAAAAGTTCTCAAGGAGATTACTTTCATACAATACAGAGTCACCCTTATAAAGAAAGATATACCTTATTTTCAATTATGTGGAAGGTCACCAAGAAAGAAGGGCCTTCTAATACTGAGGTACGACTGTAGTTCTGGCCCTTATGAGCTGCAACTCCTTATCCTAAGTAGGATTTTATTGCCAAACTTGATACTAACAGCTGAACATCCAGCCCAGTGCAAACAGGCTGCCTAGGTATCTTCAAACCAGCCTCCCTGCATGAAAGAAGCAATAGTTTTGTGAATGAAACCGGATACTGGAGAATTAGAAATGCAGATACTCCTCTGGTCACTTTGCAGAGGAAGGATGGGGGAGGAGGAGTAGGAGAGATGCTGATTACAACATGCTATCTACATAAAGCAAACATGTGTGGAGGTGTGGGAACATGCATATAAAGCTTTCTCCAGTATGTTGTTTCATTAAAGTGAAAAAAATTCAAAAATGTTTTCCTTCCTCTCTCTACCTCCATATAACAATTCTTGCAAACTATTACTCCTGGGCAGACACAGATGAGACAACTTTGACTGATAATCAAGTTCTTGTACAAAAATAGGAAAGCTAATTTACCTCTATTTAAGAACAAAGACCAGCACCCGGTTGATATGGGAAAGCTCTGAGTCATAGACCTGCTGCAGGATCAGTGGTATGGCTATGTTGAAAGGCATACAGCAACAGGCATCGCTGTGGCAAGAGCAGTCTATGGCATCAGTGGCATTCCTCAGCACAAAGAGCAGCATTACTCTTCTGTTATTTGTTTTGCCATTTTTTCCAGGTATCTGAGGTACTCACATTCAAGTAAAACAAGGTACCCTTCCCTGATCTGAGAAAAAAACATCTTGTGAACTCCTGAAACACTTCAGCTTTGTAAGAAAAAACAAGGAGAACCTTTTGCCAGTTTGCTACCAAATTGCCGAGAACGCTGCATTCACTATTAGTTATTTTTATCGAGAGAGGGAAGTTGGCTAAAAGCCTGAACAAAGAGGTGGGTCTTCAGTCCCTTGCTGAGCACGGGGAAGCTCAGGTTTAGATGTGTTTTTTAACAGCAGGTAGAACTGCAAAGGTAGCAATTATCTGTCCTCTGCAGCACCACACCCAGACTTCCTTCTACCTGTCACTGCAGCTTGCTGAAAGAGCACTGGTAGCACAGAAGGGACAGTCCTCATTGTCTGGTCTCTGTCTCATGTGGTGATCATCGCCTGATGCTTCATCTAGAGATGAAACATGATATTCTCTCTTCATCCTGTTTTACACAAAGGTTTTTCAGTCACCTTGACTCACAGCCCCATATGGAGTGCGCAGCCCACTTGGTCCATGTAGGACTAGGATGTCAGCAATGAGCTCTGTATGTAGTCAGCAATCATAGCTTTTCTGCTGCAATAATCTCCCATTTGCTACATGTGACACAGATATGAACCTCTCGGCCTATAAATCAACAGGTTTGATCTTGCCTCTGGATGATTCCTGAATAGATTGCTGAAAGGCTCTCCAAAGCACCTCCACCTATTAAGCAGACTCCACCCTCTTTACTCACAGTGGGTTATGAGGAAGTTTCTGCCTTTTCTATGAGTTGCTTAAGCTGACCTGTTAAAGACCATAAAGTGTATTTTATGTGATACCTAAGTTGTGGGGCTTCTTGCAAGTCTCATAACAAAAGACTACCTTAGGTATGAGCCTGTTACCTTTGAGACAGGGGACAGGGGGCAGGCTGTGTTTGTTTCAGAATTCAAAATGCACATGCAAATAGGGGGAACAATGTTGACTCAGGGACCCTTAGAAATTTTACTTCCAAATATAGGAACCATTCAAAATCCAAAAACAAGGATCATGAGAGTTTTGAATCCAATACCATCTTAAGGACAGGTTGATTGACGTAAGCCACATTTTTAGGAGGGTTATTCATAGACACGTATATATTTCAACACAGCAGGTCAAGTGAGTAATACATCATATACCTCAGCGCTCCAAAGCACTGGCCTGCGATGAAGATGATTCCTTGATACAGTATTTTCTTCAGCTGCTTGAGTGAATGTGTTCTGTGTCTGTAGGTTCATGCTTGTGGAGCAAGATGTTACTTAGTTCCAACTCTATAGGCCATTTTTATTTAAATTAAGGTGCTATAGATTTTGCTCTGCCCCTTCCCCCCATCTGAGTTAGCCGTACCTACATGTGCTCAGCATTCTTTGGCAAAGACATGATACAGCTGCATCTGTAGCTGTGAGCACAAAATCCCACCTCCTGTCCACCTGAGGTCCTCATATGCAACCTGCAAAAAGTCCATCCAGGTTTGCTTGGCCTGGCCTCCTCATGTGCACCCTGACCTTCTCATGGCATTCTCACAGCTTAAGAAAGAGCTAGACATGCCTGAACACATAAATCATTAAAGTGCTCTGAAGGGAAGTCTGCCATTGCACCAACCCCGTGGCCTCCTAGACGGTCAAGAGCAGATTTGGCTCTTGGATGGCCTCAGGTAACCCTTGAGATGCAGTGCACCTGCATCAACACACCTACATGCTCTTAGCAAGCAGAATTCTCCTTTGGCTTATACAATGGAAATTAGAAGTGGGTGTGCCAACACCTATCAGGAGGGAAATGCACCCTCAACCCACAAATGTTTGCTTTATAAAGACTGAAGTACCGTAAAAGCCTTTCCTTTATGCAATGCAGCCTACAGACTGTAAGGCTCAAGAGAGAAGGCATGGATTAAATGCATTACCACACAATGGACACATGTCAGTTTGGTTTTTATCACTGCCAAACAAGCACTGGGAAAGAGTCATAAGAAAAATATTTATAGCAATAAATCCCATCTTAACATGATAACATTCAGACTGAACACTAAAAGAACTAGAGGTACGTAGAGCACAAAGTGACTCAGGTATTCCAGGTAACCCATGACAAATGTAATTATGCTAATATATCTGGCTGGCTAGTACAAGTTGCAGGAGAAACTGCACTTCACAACTTTTTTTTATAAGAAACTAGAAAGGTCTGGGCTGGTTGCACGTTAACAGTAGCACAGTAAGCACAGACAATTTTTCTTACAACTAATAACAAGATCCATGCCAGTAGAAATCTTCAGAAATGCAAGGAGCACACGTTATGACTGCTTTCATAAGTCGGATAACAAGGTATGCACTGTTCTCCAGTCCCACATAATCACGGAAATATCATCACTGCAGAAGTTTGCCTCCCTCTGGATTTCCCCCCCTTAACATGCTTATGCTGACAGTTTGCTTTGCTTTGCTTTGCTTTACTCACTAATGTGGTTCAAGTTTGGAACCCTCTTGATGACTTCTATGGTTACAGAGCACATCTCTTTCAACAAGTTCCTTTTTTTCCTGGCGGTAATACAACGTCTCTGATTCATAGGCTGCAGGATGGTGGTGGTGAAATCACTGGAGCTTACTGTCCCTTGGCACTGGGGACAAAACTGAGAGCCGGTGTAGACTGGGGATTACCTTGGAGTGGAGAACACCACCTCTGGATTTGGCCTTTGAGGTTCAGTTTCTGTGTCAGTATTGCTCTTTTTCATTGCCTTTCAGAAACTGAGAGAGGAATGCAAGTGTTTCCATATCACAGTGTATAATTTAACAGAAGACTAATATTTTGTCTGGCACTCTTTGGAGCTTGTATAGATAATTTCTTACACCGAGCCTCCCCTTCCTTTCTCCTTCTCTCCCCCATCCCTCTGAGTTTAAGTGTGATGTTTTGAAAAGCAAAGTTGTCTGATCACAGAGTCTGTTCTAGCATTTAATAAATTAGGTAGATGTCTTTGGTATAGGCTCCTCCTTTTTGGTTTGCTTTACCAAAGTCCACTTTACCAAAACCATGTTCATTTGAATTGACTGAAAGTGTTCATTGAGGCTGAATTTTAACAAAAGTGGGGTTTTTTTAAAAGAGATTTTTCAGGGTGGAAAGTAGAAAAAAAGAGGGGGAAAAGGGGTTTTTTTGGTGCTAAAAAAGCAATTTTGATTCAATAATGGGTACTTTTACAAAATTTAAAATCTTTAGTGCATAGATCCCAAGATATCCCACAGAAATCTGTTTGTGCCCTAATTCTCCCCTGCAAGTGTGTTGCTTGGACTACATTTGCCACCATTTGCCAGGAGGAGTGAAAATGAAGCAGCTTAGGAAGAAAGAAACAACGCTGCATGAGTGACATTCTCCATGGTGTTTAGCTCAGAGAAACACTCTGGTTCCAGTTCCCATGAGGAACCTTGATACCTTTTCCATATAGAAAAGGGTACTTCCCAGACAACATTTGCTTTTGCAATGGTCCTTATAAAGTATATAAATAATAATAATTTTCTGACTAGATCTACTATCCCCATCTTTGGGAATCTTTTCTCATTGAGAAAAAATTCAAAGGACAGGTGAACCTGACATGAGGAGAACAATTCAGAAATCTGCACTGGGAGCAGGTTTTTAGCAACTCCATTCATCAATGAGCTCAGCTTCCTTCCCAGATGAAGTCAGGCTTCCGGAATACCCGCTTAATATCCTTTCTCAGGCGCAGTCAATTGATTTTGTATTAAAAATATGGAATGACGGCAACTTGTTGCCTGCAAAATTTTTCTCCTGCCCTGCAGTACTGCCATCCTTTTGGTTATAAAATGAAACTTAATGCTATGTTCCTCTTGACTGAAAGAAGTGTAAACACTGATCAAAGCTTCCATCAGCTTAAAATACCAGAAACTGAAAATAGTGCTGCCAAAATAGATGGGTAGTTAATATACTGCTCACTACTTCCCTGTTTTTCTCCTTTGTGTTTATCAGTGCAACAATTTTTCCTTGTTGCACCAGCGTGTTTTTATTATTTAAGCAAATTATCATGGCTGAGGTAAGTAACACAATTATTCTTTGTTAGCTGGCACATAGCCATTCCTTTTATGTGTTCAAGAGTCAGCTATGAATTATAAGGATGTAATGTCCCTGATGGATTTAGTGGTGACATCATAAATCCTCACTCTGATGAAGACACTAATATGTGCTGTTGCCAGTAATTTGCTGACAGCACCGATAGTTAAGGGCACAAATGAAGATGCCTTTCTTGGCATAGTATCATGGAAGCCAAAGCTACTGTAAAAGAAAACACCAACCAGGTGAATTACAGCTCCTTTGGAAACACGTCAGTTAAACATGGAACAACAAACCTACGTAATGAATGATGCATTTCCATGCTTACAATGTGCTTTGACAGCCATGGTCAGTTGAATATAAAAAGGACAAAAACATTTATTTGAGGGGTCTGGCAATACGTTGTTATTTTTTTTTAGCTCAGATAAAGTGGTTCTGGAGTAGCTTGGAGGTCACCGTGGTCTGGTTGGATTGGACCCAGGTCAGAATAGGACCCGGCTAAACTAGTTGCCTGTAAAGGTTTCCTACCAACCTTTTCTCCAGCAGAGAGTCAGCCTGGCCTTATCTGTCATAGAATCATAGAATGGTCTAGGTTGGAAGGGACCCCAAGGATCATAGAGCTCCAACCCCCCTGCCACAGGCAGGGTCACCAACCTCCAGGTCTGGATCTACACAAGGTTGCCCAGGGCCCCATCCAACCTGGCCTTGAACACTTCGAGGGATGGGGCATCCACCTCTTCTCTGGGCAGCCTGTTCCAGCACCTCACCACTCTTTCTGTAAAAAACTTCCCCCTAAGATCTAATCTAAACCTTCCTTCCTTTAGTTTTAATCCATTCCCCCTTGTCCTGCCATTGTCCATCCTTTTAAAAAGTTGATTCCCCTCCTGTTTGTATGCTCCCTTCAGGTACTGGAAGGCTGCAATGAGGTCCCCCTGCAGCCTTCTCTTCTCCAGGCTGAACAAGCCCAGCTCCCTCAGCCTCTCTTTGTAGGGCAGGTGCTCCAGCCCTCTAATCATCTTTGTGGCCCTCCTCTGAACCCTCTCCAACAGTTCCACATCTTTCTTGTATTGGGGGCCCCAGATCTGGGCACAGGAATCCAGATGGGGCCTCAGGAGGGCAGAGTAGAGAGGGACAATCACCTCCCTGTCCCTGCTGGCCACCCCTCTTCTAATGGAGCCCAGGATACCATTGGCCTTGTGAGCTGCAAGAGCACACTGCTGGCTCATGGTAAGTTTCTCATCCATCACAATCCCCAAGTCCTTCTCAGCAGGGCTACTCTCAAGAAGCTCTTCTCCCAGTCTCTATCTATGTCTGGGATTCTTCCAGCCCAAGTGCAACACCTGATTTGGTACTGCTGGTGCACTCCATAGCTGCCACCCAGCAAGGTCAGCATGTCTGCACGAGCTTCGGGGGCAAACTTTCGGGACGGTCCCAGGTGAAATAGTGACCTGTTACTCTAAAACCATCAGAGAGAGTCCCAGCAGGACTGCAGCCTGGCAGATCCATTGGCACAGATGAGTTTCTGGGTATCTGTGTAATAAACCAAAATACCAGACTGGCACAACCTGGAAGCCACAGAGAAGATTTGGTCATGCCTTGTGAACATGATATATGGCAGAGGATGATATATGCTCCAGCCATTCACCCCTTTATTCTGCCTAAGCCTTCCAGAAAAGAAATTTAAGTCAGAGCACACATTCATAGAACTGATTGGCCTCTAAACTGACTCCTTAAAACATATCCTAAAAAACAGAGTCCCCTGTGCTGTCTCCCTGCACCACCATTGCTCAGGAGATCTTTTTTCCAGAATCTTGCAACCCATGTTAACCAATTTTTAGGTAAATTTAAAAGCTCTCATGTTTCTCCCACGCACCTCTGAGACTCAGGTCTTCCTTTCCCTATCAGGTAACCTAAGGTAACACATGCTGAATCCAAAAACACCATCAGAAAGCTGAAAATCCCAGATTTTGCTTCAGGAACTGCATGTAGCTCTTGGGCAGCAATATGAAAATCCTTTCTGTAGTAAAGTCCATTGGTTTAAAAACAATAATGCTGTAAAAATCCCTTCCTTCTCTTTGCCTTCTCTGTTCTTGGACAATTTTCAACTTCTAAATTCTCTTTGCAGTCCTGAGAATGACCATTTCCTGCCCCCAGCTCAAATGGGAGCTGGGGCTCACGGTGCCATGTGACTCCAGAACCCGTAGCTTTGAAAGCAAGCCAAAACATTTGTCTTCTGCTGTGCAAAATGTAGATGTTTCTTAAATGTAGCATATAAAACACACTTTATATTACCTTGACAGTAGATATGTTTGTGCATTGTATCAAGCCATGCTTGGCTTCCTTACGCCATATGGTGCAGTTTTACTGATAGGACTGGTTTTCATCTAATTCGCCTGAGAGCTTTCAAACCTCCTGCTCACTCGTAAAGGACCTGAGATGCCAGACTACAGCTTAATCCAGATTGTACCTGTTTTAAGCACTCCACATGAATTTCTATCCAATTTCTATCTATTCCAAGCTTGCTGGGACCTGTCAGTGTTTCCACTTTGTTCTTCTCTGGAAAAGCATTGATGTGACAATTGTAAACGTTGCCAGATGAATCGGTGGCCTGAGTTTAGTGCATAATTCAGAACTTAGGTTTTCAAGTCCACTGAAGCAGCAGCCAGCATTGGAGCCAAGGTTTAATATCATTAGTGCATTAATTTATGTCAGTGGTTGAGTCTTCTTTTTTTTTTTTACCACATTTCACAGAAAATCTCCTACCACCAGCAATTGATCAAACATGACAAGCTCCCTCTTGGCTATTGCCCATGATATGGGCTACTTAAGTCCTGTATTCCTTCCCAGAATGGAAACCGCGGCTTTTGGCTGAATAAAGGACCTTCTGTTTCTCTGCCACTGTCAGAAATGGAAATTCAGGGCAATCGTTTCATCAGCCTGAAATGCCAGATGAGATTAAAAGCCCTAATGCCAAGGGGAGGGCATCTGATGCTCTGCTTTGAAGTGCGGTTCTTAATGCTCTTTGGTCCACAACTTTGTAGGACCACCTCGACCTTCCTGTTACTCCCCTCATCAGAGCAGTGCTAAAGTGTCAAATCATTAGCAGAGGCTGAGGTCTTCTGGAAGCAGCTCTGCTAAGGTGAATTCAAGCCTGCTATAGGGCTGCAAGGTTAGGACGGTTGCCTCAAGGGGAACACATAAATTGGACACTGAGAACTCTGCACTGGGGAGAGTGAGTTGTGTTCAGGTCAGCTCAGTTCTTGCTACTCACCAGCCCTGAACCTTTCAACAGGGAGCAGTAGTCACACCATATGCACTCATTGGATTAGCCAGTGCTAATTAACGTTGGCATTACTCTCCATGGGCTTTAGAAGCAGCCAGGATCTGGCAGCCCTAG
Source organism: Zapornia atra (assembly GCA_013400835.1). Lineage (NCBI taxonomy): Eukaryota > Metazoa > Chordata > Aves > Gruiformes > Rallidae > Zapornia > Zapornia atra. The sequence continues at coordinate 240,592 of VZTU01020457.1, read as the reverse complement.
AGAGCAGCGCCTCTGATTCACTCACTGATCTCTTGGTCTTGATCACCCTAAAGGTTGTGATAACAGAGCCCATCACGGCCAGCAGCCTGAGGAATCAACAGCCACCCCTCTCGGACGTGGTCTTGTCGCTAAACCTCCCCTTCATTTCACACGCACATGGGGCGCCTGGGATGAGATGTGTTGTCATAATGAAATCATGGGGAATAAGACGGAAAAATGTGTGTTTGAGCATTTGAAGCTAGACTTGTAGACCACAAAACAGACTTCACAAGTAGAGGTCAAGGTGGCACCAATTAAGACAAGATTACATTTAACGGAGAGTCACCTGGATTGAATTAAGTGTATTTTCTTGGACCTAGCAGCCTGGAATCGGGATAAACAAACTGCTCCAGAATTCCTAGGTGACCTTCTAATAATTATGACCAAACCTGAGTTTCAAGTCTTCACAGCCCCCAAATTATCTTTTATATGAAAACACACAGAGCTACTCGGGAGGTCTGTTTGTTGTGATGAGCAGAGTATAAAATAAATCCCTCACACACAACACTGCAGGTGGAGGCTGCAAAGTGCTTTCTCCGACCAATACAGCTAATGGGCCTCCAGTGTAAAACACATTTTTTGTAACTCCCTTTCTTCAGACCTTTTGTTGTGAGAAACACAATGCCAAAAGAACTTAATGGCTTTGTTTTCCAGTTCACAGATTGCTGACATGTCACTGGTGTTGTGATTAAGCGTATGTGGTAAGTCCACCAGAGTTCAAGCTCATGCTGTAGTTAAGCACTGGGGCCACTGGGCTACTGCTCTTTGTTTGGGGGCTTTTTTTTTTTTTTGTTATTGTTGCACATAAAAAATATGAAAATGTACATGGAAACACAGAATAAACCCACTTCTCAATCTTGCAAATTCAATCTGAGGCATCTTTGCAGATGATGCCCAGGAGAGGAACTTAAAAGTTGTACAGATAGGCTTAATCCAATTTCTGTTTGTCTGCCAGTCTTGGACTGTACAATCTGCTCGCTCACATTAAGATGAGCATTGGTCTACCACTTTTCACCACAAGAGTGTTTCTTTTGAAAACATGTTAGTCACTGAGTGCCATTTACCCAGCCATGACATTTCAATACCTACTTAATGAGCCCATGAAGGTTTTCAGATCCCTAATGGGTAACAATTCTGGGGATATGAATCGCTGGCAAATATATACTCTTGTCAACTTTCACCGTTTTCTGCTGGCAGTGAAAATAAGCTCAGTATCTTGCAGAGGGGGCTTCCTTAAAATTCACTAGAAATGTCTAAAATTCATGATTTTGGGTTAAAGATGGACTAGAACATAACTTTAAATAAGAAAAAAAATTCTTCATGGGCCAAAAGTAATTTCATACAGGCTTTTCAAGAGGTAGCCCAACTTCCAATACCTTAATAAACTTAAAACACCTGTGATAAATAATGTCACTCCTGCAGTATTTGCTTCGCTTGATGTTGTTTTGAACCCTTAAGGCCATGGCTTGTGGTCTTGCCCACTAGGAGTAGAAATACTGGTTTTATACTACAAAAGAATGGGAAGACTTAGATTTTCATGTGGGGTACAAAAGGTTTGGTCCTTAATAAAGCTGGAGGTAACTCTGATACAATTGACACTTCAGATAAGACTGTACAAGTTTTTGAAATGTCTTTCTGTGTTTGTTTAGTTTGAATCTTGGTGGTAGGGAACCATATTTTAAAAGAGGAAAAACACACCAGCATCAATACCAATAACTGTTACAAAGTCTGCAAAGACATTTCAAAAAAACCCTTATGCAAGGGACATACAGATAAAGGTGTAATGAAAGGATAAGTGTCTGTTTGCATCATCCAATGCAGCCTTTCACAGCCTAATCATTTTCAGATCTTGGTCTTTTTCCCCCTAACTCTGTCCTCTAGGACCACTGTGGTTGGGTGGCACCCCAGCCTTGCTGCACTGAGCTGCAGAGACAGTCGTTCGATCCACCAGCAGCAGCCCAAATCAGAAATAGAAAAGAAATAAAAAAGAGGAAAAAAGAGGGGGGAAAAAATGTTTTCATATATTTATAAGCCCTTTTTGCCTCCTGGAGCAAGGTGTTACCTTCCACTGCGTCTTTGATCAGTGACTTACCTACTGGGTAGCACATTGCTCCTGTGAGCAAGAGCCAGTGATCTAACTTTTGGTCTCTACTGTTCTGAGCTGAATTCAACCTTGAAATTTCTGGCAATGCCATCCCTACTTCCTACCAATAACCTTCCTGCTAGAACAGTCGAGGAAAATATTTTAAGCCTTGAAACTTCCTTAAAAGTTTATGGGGTACCCAGACATCAACAAGAACCAAACAAAAACTGACAGTCCCAAAGGGCCACATTAGTTTTCCCACAAAAAAAAAAACAACAAAAACCAACACAACCCAAAACCAAACCAACAACACATGAATGTAGCACTTCTGCCCCACACTTGGCAGGTTATTCATTTATTTTAATTTGCAGTAACCGTGACTGTGTTACATTCATCTTCCCAGATGTTGTTAGTGATGAAAGCCCAAGGAATAAGCCTTTTCTGCTGTTGACGTACTGTGTGCCAAACCTCGTCTCGAGCCCCTGGCTCCCGCTGTACTTTCCTTGTGCCTGTACTGCTGCTCTGTGATAAATGAGACTTGCAGAATCACACGTACTGTGGTACAAGGAACAAGCATCTTGTCTGGGGAGTGGTCAGCGCCAGAGGCTAGAAACTTGGGTTGTGTGTACATCTGCAGAGGCTCGTGCAATAGCTGCAGCAAAGTTATTGTAACTAAAAGCAAAGGTGCTGAGGCTTTGATTACAAATGTCAAACAAAACGGGAAACAAAGAGAGGCTGAGGAAGGAAAAGGGCCCCGTCCCCACATTCTCCTCCCTCCGGCTCATCACAACGGGCTTGCTTTTCTGCCTTTGTTTTATTTGCTCTGAAAGCCTTTGCAGTCTTCCCTTCTTGGCACGTTCAGAGAGTCCTGGGAAGCTCTGAGTTTACTCCTAGTTACACTGAAAAGCCCCAGATGCTTTAAATGATTGTTTGTAAATAAATAAACAATCAGAACCAAAAGCCTCTACCAGCCTTTTAAAATCTGTTACAAAACCCCTCAGAAACAGATGGATACTTTGCCAGCTGACTGAAACAGCCGCATTGCTGACTCATGCATACAGAGATCAATTTCATTTCAGCTAAACCCAGGTTCTTGAGTATCAGGAAGCTCCTTCCCCCAGGCCATGACTCTCCCTGAAAGTGGGGACGTACCATACCTCCCCTGGTATGGAGGTACAAGCTCTGGGTTTCCTGCTCACATCACTTACCTGCGAACCCACCCTCTGGTCTGAGTGCAAAATGAAGCCCTCAGTAGAGCCAGGGTGAAAACGCCTGCTTCCTGTCCCTACTGTCCCCTGGGGCTTTGCATCTTCATCTGCCACCTGGGTGCTGTGCTGGCAGTGCTGCGTGCAGGACTAGAGGCTTTCTGGGTGATCTTGGACACCTCTTTGGGGGAACCACACTGTCCCCTACCAGCTGCACTTCGAAATCCAGGCTTCCAGGCTTTGGCTGAATGCATGGTGTCTGGAGAGGGGAGATGAGAACAGATCAGGTGTGGGGGCACCCAGGGCTTTGGGGAACCCCTTGAAGCACCAGCTCAGGCAGAGTGGCACAGACACAGGAGCCTGAGCGTTCATTTCCTCCCCTTGGCCTTCTCAGTTCTCACATCTTAAGATCTTCAAAATTGCTTCGCTGCTTTTGTGCAGTTACATGGACATCTGGCTCCTAAGATGTTCCTAGCAATGCTCCTGGTGCCCACAGGCAAGAATTCATAGAGGTATCCCAACTACCTTTAGAACATATGTCCATATATATAGATAGATATGTGTATACATATGTATATGGACATATATATGTGTGCATATATATATATACACACACACACATATAGTGCATGTGCATGTGTATCTGTGTGTATATATATGTATGTACTAAGCAGAGTGTGTGTGTGTATATATTTATGTCTTTATGTATGTACCTGCATGCCTATACATGCTACCAGTCAGACCTGTGATGTCAATGTAGACATAGCAGGTATTTGAGAACAAATGAGGAATTAAACTGGCTTTATCCTCTGGATAAAGCAATCGCTGGGGCACAGTTGCACACTTCCTTCAGCAGCCAGCCCTCTCTTTCAGCGGCTCTGACCCAGGCCACGGAGGCAGGAGAGGAAGCTCTTTCCTAGGAAATCCCCATCCATCCTGGCCTCAGCCACACGCCAACGGGCTCCGTGCCACCGGGGCGGCGAAGCAATTTCGGTGTGTGCTCCTCTCCTGAGCCTGCTGGTTCCTCGGACATGGCGACGCGCGGTTGCATCAGCCAGGGCTGGATTCGCCTCTGCTCAAACGAGACAGCACGGCAGGATGGCCACGCTCATCCTGGTGGAAAGGACAGAGAATTTTTCACCTGAAAACCAGAGCCAATGTGTTAGCTAAGGTGCTGCATTGGCTACCTGGTGGTGCTATTCATAGCAGTTCCCTGATATAAACATCTGCACATGTATACACACTTTCAGCGTGCATGTATTTACCTATACGTCTCCAACCAGAGACTGCTGGATGGAGATGGGAAACTCCTTTCCAGAGCTTCAGGCTTCATTGTTCACGTTCAGTACCCAGCGATGGCGTTCAGCCATCGGCGCTGCTGCGTATGCTACGCCATGTGTCACAGTTACGATCCCATTGATCACAGGAGAGGGAAATTTAGTATCTCCTTACAGACTGCATACCAGAGCCTCTTCACGGCACCGCATTAGTGAGGAACACAGAAGGGAGCCCATAATAAATGTTACAAGGGGAAATACCTCCGAGTGATAAGGAGCTGAGCGGATGACAAATCACAAAAGGCTCCAGTGAAGCCCTCAGGAGCAGATAACCTTGAGATGTACCTGTATATAAAGATTAAACAGCAACCCAAGCTCGGCAGAGATTTTATGGAGCTCTGCAAGTGTCTCGGTTTCACTGTTTGTTTTTTGTAGGCGTTTCTGGACTTTATTGTCAGTTTCTGTCTGTTAATATTCTGTACAGGCCGAAAAATACAGGTGTAGAGAAGACACCCCCCCCCAAAAAGAAAAGAATTTATTTGGAAAACTTTACAAGGAGGCTCTACAGATCAGTATCCACAGCGAGTGAGAAAGATAATTGAGCGAGGCTGTGTGTGAAGACACAAACAAAAACATGAAGGATAAAATATATTGACATGTTTGAGCTTACTGGATAAATCTGGTTACTCATTCCTTCGTAAGCGGCAGCCCCAGTTATTATGGGCTATATATTTTTGCTAAGACAAATATGTGAGGCAGTAAATGCCTTTGTTAGTGTGCTTCAACAGGAAGGGCAGTGGCTACTGCTGCTATTCAGGGCCTCTCAGGGAAAATACTCACTGGTAAAATACAAAACTGTGGCCAGCTATGGATTGGGTGGAAACCTTAACGAGGGAAAGCATTCTGCCTAATGGCTAAAGGGAGAGAGTAGGGATCTGAGACCATGAGGTGCTACTCTTGAGTATCAGGAAACACTTTTCCTCCGTGAGGGTGACAGAGCCCTGGCACAGGTTGCCCAGAGAGGCTGGGCAGTCCCCATCCTCAAATCCAGCCCTGGCAACTGGCCCTAGGTAAATCTGTTTGAGCAGGGCGAGGGTTGGACTGGATGACCTCCAGAGGCCCCTTCCAACTCCAACCATTCTGTGGCTCTGTCATTTCTGTGACTCTTGTCATTTCTACTGCTGAGTAACTTAGTCTGTTAAAAGGCTGTAACTTGGTTCTTGGTCTATTAAAAGGGTATAACTTTGCCTGAGAAGAAAGGACGGGAGGGTTAGTAAGGGACATGTTTCCACAGTGGGCACCACAGGCATTGCTGAAGACCATACCGACTATGTCCACGAGCAGTCTGCCCCACAGGGCTGGCTCCTCTTTGGAAAGGACAGATACTCAGCAACCAACAAAATTTGGCTTCCCCAGCCTTGCCCTTTCAACTCCTAACCCGTACCTCACACCACCGGATCACAGTGCAGCACACCGAGGTGCAGTGAGCAGGTCTTTCAGCCAAAGCTCCCATACAGGTGTGCTTCCCTATTGCAGGCTGGCAAGGAGAAATCGCATCATAAAACGTATGGGTGAAAAGTCTGCACTGCCAGAGCACTGTCCAGGAGACAGGCAGTCTCCCCAGGTTCAAGGATGGTGCCGATGAGATTGTTTCTGCACGTAGAGAGGGGACAATTCTTATCTGATCCAGCAACTCAATGTGCAAAGTTGAAGGTGGTTACCAGTGTCTGCTCCTTGTCACGCTCACAGACAGCCAGGCGTGCCACGTGAGGTGCGTGAAACCACACACTGACTTTTCACCCCAATCAGACTGTTCAATAACACAGGCGGGGGGGGAAAGGGGAGAAGGAGGTGGGGGGAGGGATTAGATGACAATTGAGCTGTTGTTTATGCAAGTGGAAGAAATAACTTTTCAGGAACAGGCTATGGGTCAGAGCAGTGGACGATGTGGGCGTACGCTGGAGAAGTCAGACTAAACAGGCAGTGATGCGTTTTATAAAAATGATATTAAACACACGCAGGACACTGAGGAAGAACAAACAACTTATTGTGTGGAAAGCAAAAGTGCTTTGGAAGGGCCAGTAGGACTATCTGAAGTTTTCAATTCGCCAGTGCTTTGAGAGATTCAAGGTCTGTTCTAGCACAGCTTTGGTTTAGACACATCTCTTGAGAAGGCCCAGAGGTCTTCAAAGCAAATCACTTTGTTTACTTGTTTCCCTGCCTGTAACCATGTAACATTAATTTTTTTACTAGATAAATGACCATACCGGTTAAAAGCCAGTGGATGGAGAGGCAAGGGAAAGGGAAAATTCACAATTAAGGAGGAATTTCACCATTAAGGACAAAGCACAGCTCCAAGCCTCTGGCTTGCTGTCCGCCATTGTCCTACAGACCAACTCAAACACAAGGGAGACGCTCATGGGCCTTGAAATGTCCCTGAGAGCTACCACAAACACCAGCCCTCTTCAACTCAGTATGAAGCCGCTGTTTCCAGTCGGCTGCTGCCCTCCTTCAGTTGCTGTGCCTTTACTTTGCAGGATGACTGGATGAATCCCCTCTCATCTACTCGGGGTACCTTAGGCATGCCGCACGTTACCCGTGTCAGCCTCCTAACACACAGGGAAAGAAGATGGAAAGCAGCAGAGACAGACACACAGTGTCATTTTAAAAGTACTCTAGGGACTCAGGTTATATAGTAAAGCAAAATACTTTTATATCATCCCAGGACATTTTTGCTTATACCGCTGGGTGCTGGTTTATTTCTTTCAGCTTTGCCACGGACGCATAAACACTGTGAAAGGAGAAAGAACATCTACTCTATGTGATGGCTTTTAAAGAATCAAGAAAGCAAGTAAAATCCATCTCTTAAAGCAAACACTCAATTAAAAGAAATCACTATATGTTTATAGAAAAGATTTTTTTTTTTTTAAACAAAGGTTTAATTTTAAAAAGTTAATAACTGGGTGTTCCAGAAGGTTTGAGTCATCCACAGTAATAATTAGGGGTTTTGTTCCATACAAAATGCTTTATTTAACCTTCATGCCTCCATTCAGATAATTATACAAATGCATACATTTAAAGGTTTAAACTCTATTTCAATTCACAGCTCAATTCATAGGAAAGTTGAATACAGAAAAGCAATGCACCAACAAAATATGTCTGAGACACCATTAAAAACATTAACACTTGTTCATTTAAATCTTTGAGAATAGACTGGAATAATCATCCTCTGACGGAATTTCATTAGGGGACCCCCTTTACATTATCATAGGGCAAAAATCACCATTTTACAGTAAGAGGAAAAAAAGCTCTGAGTATATTTACAATACATACACTATACATAAATACAAGAACAACACTTACATAATATTAATAAACTTATAACATAGGTGTTGCCTAAACACTACATAGTATATAAATGCAGAGGAAACTATTGGGAAATTAGATCTTCAGATGGTTACTTTTATTTTTGAAGAAAAAAGTAATTTTTGCATTTAAAAGCTTTTGAAAAGAAGGCAAAAGAAAAGACTTAAGAAACTAATACGTTTGCTTGCTAGCACTGGTATTTTTATTCCTTTCAAGTGTAGGACCTGTACTGACACCATTATCTCTGTGGGGTTACTGGTGATGACCCTCCCTTTTGCATCTTATCTAGGAAAAAGATGGAGGTGCCGTACATACTAATTCCGTTGCTGCGAAGCTTCAGTCCCAAATTAATCACTTCTTTGTAAACTAAGGGATGTTTTTGTATTTTTACACAGGAGGATCAAATGAACACTCATTGGTACGTACAACGCTAACGACCTGATTAGAAGGAATGGTTTGGGGCCAAATGCAACCCCATCCTTAGGATTTCATTCAACTAATGCCATAGGGGAATTCGCTTCTTCCATAAGTGACTTGGCCGAGGCTGATATTTTTCATTATTGTTGTTTCTTCCTAAACACAGCTGAAAGAACTTTGCAATGCAATGGTAATTTTGACCCCACATGTTGATAGCAGTGTCCAAATCCCTCTTTCGCTTGAAGTGTGCTGGATGCGTGTGTCTCTGTGTGTGGGTTGAAGGTCTTAAGGCTGATGGTGCATGAAACCGAAGCAATTCATTACTATCTCTGGGTAAAGTCTATTGCAAGTGCAAAGGGGAGATACAACTTTTTAGGGACAGACAGCAGATCAAGAGAGCATACTGCGCAGGTGTTCAGAGGGGGACTTGCATTAACAAGGAATCAATGTATAGGATGATAAGAAATAACCTGGGGTGTAAGCTTGGGGGTGTTTAATTAAAAGATGGATGCAAACGTGGCAGTGAACAATAGCTTGAAACCAGAAATGACAGCATGAACTCTTGAGTTGTGAAAAAGATTTGTTCAGCTGGGATGATTATGGCTCAAACTGTCTTTCCAAAGAAGCACTTTGCATCTAGAAAGGCAGGGACGGGGAGAAAAGCTGTATCTGATCCTACTTCTGTATTTCACGGTTCATGCTTAGGACAATCCATCAAAGCCATCACCTGTGGTCCCCTACCAGACACTGAACTGCTGTTATTTTAAATGCAGAGGTCACAGCAAGGACCAAGGCACATCAATGTGTGAACCACCATTCACCTCTTCTTTTTTCAAACTGACAGCATCTTGGCTCATTGACACTTTTGAGACCCAACTGGGGAAGATGTTGCAGGCCACACACATGGACAACAGGACCTCAAAGAATTTTTTTCTATTCTTATTTCCATAAAAGCTAAAATCCACATGCCTAGCTAGTTTTGCTGGTCTGGAGGACTGAACAATTGTGTCCTGAGTAATCTAAAAGTTACTACAAAGGCAATTGAGTTTATTTCATAAATTGAAGCCAGTAAACGCAAGCTGCTAGAGAAGCATGCTGGCAAACCAGTAAAATTGGGGAAAAAACCCAACACAGTGTTTGCATTTCAGAATGAAGGAAAAAAAACCCTGGCTCATTTTGCGATGGTGAAGACAAGGCGCTCTATCCTACACAAGAACCAAGGCACGCAGGGCTGGAGTCAGTCAAACCTCCCAGCCCTGCAAGTCTCTGAGGGTGCCTTCCTGTAGTGTTGCTGCTTCAACACAAAGAACCAAACCCTTCTCTCCAACAGCAGCTCAGGTACGAGGTAAGAACTAGCATTTCCTGTGTCCTCCTGATGACACATTCCCCGGTGCCCTCCTAAAATCCCCAGCATGAACTGGGTTCTTTTATGCGCTTAATATCTGGAGATTAGGCTCAGGATGACAGAATTAGCACATGCATGTTCTGATGGGCTGATCTCCACCGGTGCCTAACGTTTAAAAACAAAGCTGTCACTAAACTAGCGGTCTCGTCGCACGGCTGACCGGCGTGCACAATCGTCTCCTTTTCATACACCAGTCCTTGTGCTTTGAGGATGTTTTGTGCACGCCTGGCCCTGCCTCAGGGCCTAAAACCAAACACCCACCCTCCCAGCCCGGCAGCAACCCACCGATGGCAGCAAAAGTCTAGGGGGAGGGTCTGGAATTTTTCAAGTATAACATTCGGTCTGGATAAATGATAGGTACAGATTCAGAGGATGGAAAGCAATCTTCCTTGGCAAAGGTATGTGGACAATCAGTTACATTTTATCTCAAATGAATTCATATTTAGGAACAGAAGAAGTGTGAGGGATGGCATTACACTGCTATTTTAAGAATCCATTAGCAGCAGTTAATTTTTTTTTTTTAACAGAAAACTTACCAGATTTTAAAAAAACAAGAAGAATAATTGAGAAATAAAAGAACGGAAGAGTCACAGCTGGCCATTTTCTTGTAAGATCAATTAGTCTATTGATGCAAATGTTTCAGCTCCTCAATATAAAAATCTGACTCCATTTTAGGAATATCGACTTCTTGTTTGCTACTAAAATTGTCTCTAGCCTGACAGTCCCCAATTTTTCACTCACCTGTCCCCAAAAGAAAGAAAAGCAAGCGATATATTTTTTCTGCTCCTGAAGCCAACCATGTCTAAGATGCTACTAAATACTCCAAGCATTACATGATGAATAGAAAGGAGACAGAAGGTGAACTCTGTGTTTTCAGAGTTTGATGCACAGGATTTTTCAAGACAATCTCAATTCTACCAAATGCCCTAAAAAAAAA
>VZTU01020457.1:179420-229836 GCA_013400835.1 Zapornia atra | reverse complement strand
AAAAAAAAAAGCTCCATGGGGCTTATTGCTGGTTTTTGGATTATTTCACTAGCGAATACCCCGGACACAGGGGCACATCAGACACAAAATTAAGAAGAAATTCCCTAAAACACTGCTTGACAATGACCTCCATTCACACCTACTGAAAATCGATATGGATATGAGTTCACTTGTAAACTAAGATTCATTTTCTTCTTATGAGGATATGACAGATGCTATCTGAGAAAATAACTATAACCTCTAATATAATATCGCAACGTGTGCAAATACAAATGGCACTTTGTGTTTGTTTCTGTGCTGCATTATTGTTCTCCGAGTAAAATTTCGTTTTCACCTTATTGTTGAGAGAATCCTGTTAAGTTATTGCTGTGTAAAAGTATAGGAACATCCCATCAGTTCTAATAACAGGCACTTTCAGTTTCTGTTTCATCTTTTAAAATAGATTTCAGGCTATCTTGCTGAAGTGGATGTGCATTTTACATGTCGCAACTGCCCTGCTACCACTGATTTTGTTGACATGCTACTTGCACTGAGAAGACTAAACTCCCCTGGAATCAGCAAAGAGCAGCTGCCTATTTCAGCTCTGCAACCTTTATTCAAGTCGCATTGTAGTCAGGGAAAATACAAGAAATAAAATCAGATGAGAGTCTGCTCGTACTGGATCTGCAATTCACTGTTAAAATGTCAGAAGAAAAAACCAAAAACACACAACGCAAAACCTTTCATATGGTTTTCATTTCGATTAAGTGTTGTGTTTTTGGTGGGTTTTTTCCTCCTTTATTCAGTCAAAGACACTCTGAGCGTTGAGTTACTCGACACTGAAGGACTCAGTACGGCTCGGCTGTTATCGCACGCCATCTGCGAAACAGCAAAGAAGTGGCCACTCCATTCTGCAGAGAGAACATGCTCCCACAAACCAGAATCACTTACTTCCTACATGTGTTGTGTTTAAGCTCTGCGAGGCATTATCTTACTGGTTTTCCTGATGAAAACTAAAGGTCTTTAAAAAAATGTACTTCATTCAACCTATTTACACCTCATGTAAAACTGCGAGTTTGAAAATACTTTTCCACTATCACGTATATTACAGGATATTTAAACTGTTACAAGGATAGTAAAATACTTTCAAGGTTATTTTGATTTCTAAAGATGCAGTATCCTTACAGTTACATTTCTGTACTAAAACCTGATTTACTGAGGAAATTGATCAGTATTTAAGCGTTTTTAAGGTATCAGTAGGCTTGGCTTCATAAGCATACATCACATGGTAACTGTTACACCGCAATAGAACTGCGAAAATAGAATCATCTTTAACATTTCTTTGTGCACTTCTCCAGTTAAAAATCACAGGCAAAGGCATAATACAACAATAAGCGCTGGTTTCTTAAGAAGGCAATATTTTCTTTTACAGTATTTATTTCCAATTCATCCTTTTCTGACTTTTTATCTTTTTTTTTTTTTTTTAAATAAACTTGTTTATTACCTGCACATGGCTGGAGGCATGTGGAAGTGCTGGGGTTTACATGCACGGGCGTATGGATGAGCACGCGGAGGTGGGTGGATTTACTGAACAAGACTTGCCTGCTGTGGAAGATGCAGTTTCATGTACTGACCTTTCCAAACCAAAGTTCAAACTAAAAAAAAAAATAATAAGTGGGATATTAATGGTGAAACTTAATCCAATTTTGAGGTACCCACCTTCAATAAAGGAGAAAGAGATTTTTTCCATTAAACAGCATTTATTATCAGAAGATAAATTTATAAATGGCAACTAGAATACATTTTCAATGTGGCTAATGGAAAACAAGACTTATGATCACTGTTATTCCCATTATTATAGGGGAGAAAGGCTGTCCAGCTATTTGTCCATGCTCCGCACTGTGAGTTTACCCCAAAAAACATCACTGATGTAATTTTCAACACTGTTAATTTTGTTACACATTACTTCAGCAAATAATCATATATACAAGTCAGTCTAAATCTATGTAATTAATTGTGTCAGCATGAAAGAGAATAAGGAATACTGCATCTTCATTCCCAAGTATAAACTGCTGTTGCAATGAGCCAATTTTACAGTGCTGAATAAAACAGGTGCTCCAAAAATAATGACAATTTAAAATTAAAAAAGGTCTGTATCAAAGCTGCTTGCTTGTTAACGTTTTCCTAGAATGCTGGCTACTGAGATTTCCTGACAAATCCAAAGAATGCTTTAGAAAACGTAGGAACACTGACACTTTGTGGCATAATCGCCCTTGTTAGCGGTCACGGGCACAGTAAATATTACCGCCCTCTTAAAAGCATGCACCTGTGTCTTTCTGAAAGAATGGAACACTGTACATTTGTCCCTCCCAACTGCTCAATTAAGATGGACCTACTGTGTTGTGTGAGGACAAGATCCGGCTTCTTTGCATGCTACACATGATGTAAGCCTTTGCCACGGTTGTGAAATGTCATGGACCAGTGGTGGGTACCAGGATTTTCGAGGAAACTACTCTGGAGCAATCACCCTTGGGCTTTGCACAAGCATAGAAGTTTGGTGGGTCTGAACCACAGCTACTGAGGGAAGGGCACCCTGAGAATCTGGGGGACATCAGCTCCACATCCAAACACTCTCTTCCCACAGACTAGCTTCTCTTAAAATACATCTGAAGGGGAAAACAAACCAGAAAACAACCTCACAGAGTATTTTGAGGTCAAAGCCTGCAGGTGCTGGTGAGAATATGGAACTTGCCTTGCCAAGAACCATACTGAGTACTTGAAACCCAGTGGTGGTGGACTGCTGCTGGTTGTGTAACTTCTCAAGAGGTACCAGCAGCACAAAAAGCCCTTACACATGTGCTGGAAAGGTTGAGGACGTATTTCCTGCCTGTGAAGTAAGAAAATTTAGTGTACACTTTTTGGCTTCACTCTATTCCCACCAACACGCTCTATGCCTGTGTCCCTTGGCCTGAGAATCGCTGCAGCCCTGTATCGTTACAGGGCTCCTTGAATAAAACCAGGCCTTCTTTCTGTTGCAGTCTTTCCTATGCATAAAGTAATGAGCAACCAGCTGAAAGACAGGGGATTCACACAGACCAGCCTCGGCCTCAGGAGATGACCCTCCACGGGGTCTATGATAGATGTGTTCCTCTTTGGGGCAGCTCAGAGCTGAATGCTGAAATTTGAGGCCCCTCGATTTCTCTCGGAAGAGTTCTTCTCTCTCTTCATTGATTACAGGGGAAGCCCAAAGAGGACACTGATATCTCTCTGTTATAACCTGCCTTTGTGAATAACATCAGAGACAACCACTCTCACTGCTCCTCCTGTACGCTAACAGAATGGCCTTAAGAGTTTCTGGTCAAATAAACCCAATTTTCTATGGGAGAAAAAAAAAAAGAAAATCAGATTCTGAAAGGAATTCTGTATGCCATCAGTTCTTCAACCAAATTACTTCTATTCAAGTAATTAGTGGGCAAAATGTTCTTGGGCAGGAAAATAATTTTATCAATTGACTCCTACCTGACCTGACTTCTCTCCCTAAATGCTGAGAATGACAGATCCACTTAAGGGGATGATACTGAAGTACATAAAAGACAGATTTCAGACTTAATCCATGAAACACCTCACGCACAACGCTGACAACCAGGTTTTTTAAACCAACAACAGTAATGCTGCTGGTAAAGGCCGGCGATGCCTCACAGTCTATCCAGAAGCCCTGAGCTGTCACAGCCTTTTCATGTTTGCATGGACACTCAGTGCCTTGCTTTCATTCCTGATTTGAAGCTGGATACTAAAATTTGCTGGAAGAATTTGGTGGAAGTCGATTACCAATGCGATCAATGGTTAGAAGCATTTTTCCCACAATGGCTGCAAATAATTTGTCTTGGTTTTCTCTGCTGTTGGCAGAGGGGAGCCTGAACTTTAACAGTATTGCAGTTCTTCTTTCAGAGAGCTGATAAACTATCCAGTACTGGGGAATATTAAGAATGTATTTAAAGCCAATCAAACTCTGGGTCCTGTGAATGCTGTTATAAAGTATTATCCCAGTCGTATTAATCCTCAATGGATGGCAACTGCTTTCAGTATCTGCATGGGTACACTGTGCTCTTTTTTCTTAAAGTTTACCTCCATTTCAGAATCCCCCCCCTTCCCCTTCCCCCCCCGATTATCACAGTTACTTCAGGAATCAGAAATTAATGCAGACTGATCAAACATTTAAAAATGAACAAGTGGCATCACAAGTTTAATGTGTGCAATTCCTGGAACCAAATATTCATAATTAAATGCATTGCAAAAGACCTTTATGTATACATCTTTCATCTCTAAGCTATAAAAACCTCGACACTTAAAAAATCTTGCCAAGCCTCCTCCTTTGTCAAATTTAGCTGAATAGGCAGATCCTTGTGAGGAAAGAAAACAGAAAAATACTATTCCTTTTGCACGAGCAACTGATGAATAAGAGTTTCTTTCCTACATAATTCAATTAATACCAATTGCTTCACAAATATGGGGCTGTATGGGAATGATCAAGAATTTCCTTTTATTTAATCTGAAAAGGCTTGGATCGAAAGTGCCAGCAGCAGCAGCCACTGGTACCCATATAAAGGGCCGTTTATATCATACTAGACAGCTGGCAGAATCTTGTTAGTCCCTAACTCCCAGGGAGAAACCTAATGTCTTGCAGATCACCACTGCAGAAACATTTCTCTTTCCTACTTATAGTTCACCCACGGACTCCTCAACAATCAGCTCCTTCCTTTATCCTTCTTGCTTTGCAGACACAAGTACTATGTTGACGGAAATGAAAGTACTTAATTGTGGTACCTAGCAGGTCAGCGAAACCACCCGAAAGAGTAACTTAAATGACCTTATGTGCTATTTCTGCGCAGCCCCCCCTTCTGTCGGTGTGGAGCAAATTATTGTCTTGAGAGCCATTTTATTCATTATTGCTTTTTCTCTGCAAGAGATGCAGCCGTTTCTTCTCTGCTTCGTTTTGTTGGTACATTCAATTACATTGCATGAATGGCTACAGCACTAACCTTGGTACCAGCGAGTTTAAGATCTGACTATTTCCTCATGTTCAAATAATGGTTGTGGGGAAGAGGATACCTGTGTGAAAGAAAACTGCATGTTGAGAATGGGGCAGTCATTTTTAGATGTCTCTTTCTACACAAATCAGAAAATGGTTCTAAGTCAGTCCGTGGTAAAATGCAGATACTTAATGTTGTACTTTCAGCAGTAACGCTGCTGCCCCTTGTTTATTATACAGACTTCAACAACAACAACAAAAGAAAAGAAAGGGGAGGGCAGGGGGAGGGGAAATTAAAAGAAAAAGGTTAAATGGCTGGTGTCCTCTAGGGTATAATGACAAATTGTGGTACAATATTAAAATGCCACCATCGTTATTGCAAAAGTCTGCTCAAGCGACCCTTCCCTCCAACAGCGGGACCTCTCCAGCAGAATCTTCTTGCCTGCTCGCATGCAGCTTGTCTGTAGCACAGCTCGGGCATAATGCTGACACCGGCCAGATGGTATTCAAAACAAGGGGAAAAGATGGGATAATAAAGGTCTAGCGGTCTTGCTCTCATCATCATCATCATCATCATCGGTTTGTGGGATCTTATCCTCCAATCAGCAGTGATTTTTCAGGAACAAAATGTCCGACAGCTGAGAAAACATACAAGCCATAAACATCTTTTGTCAAAGGATGCAGCATGTAAAATAATGCCCATTCCTGTAGCATTTCGGCTGCTATTTCCCAGGTGATTGTGATGACACTTTCAGGGGGTAGCCATGCTGAAGGGCAGACGGGGTTAACTTCAGATGGTGAGGAGAAGAATGGCACTTCTTTTCCTGCTTCTTTTTTTTTTGTGTTTGTTTGTTTTTCCCTAAATTTCTGTTATTATTTCTTTTTTGTTACGGACATCAGGGAAAGCCCTGTCTGTTAACACTGTAGAAGGGGATTCAGCCCTGCTGAATTCACTCCGGGTAGTTAAGAGACCCAGCTCTTAAACTCAGCTGGAACAGGTAGCGTTTCTCAAACCAGCATGTGCCTGCGGCGGTGGAGCGCCAAGTGATCTGAGCGGGAAAAGCTGCGGTCACAGTCTGCACACTTGAATGGCTTCACTCCCGTGTGCTTGCGGTAATGCCTCGTCAGTTCGTCGGAGCGAGCAAACTTCCAGGTGCAGCCTTCCCAGGTACATTTGTAGGGTTTTTCTCCTGGGAGAGACAAAAGAAAGAGGGGAAGGGGGTGGAAAAACAGGTGGTGACTTTCCCTGTTGTTGCTCTTAATCCCGGCAAACCCCCCCCTCCGCACGCTTCCCATGAACACCCACTGCCTAGGGGTTGCTTTAGGCCAAATTACACAATTGCCAGGTACCAAATCTGCTGACTATAAGGAAAAGGCCTTGAGATTTACCATTCCTGTGGCATTCACATGACTAAGAAAATCAACAGGATTAAGGGAACAATATAGATCCTACCTTGCAGGGGTGATGTGGGGATTAACATCGGGACAAAGGGCTGTGTAATTATTCTCATGATTACCCTACGAATTTGCTACCCTCATCTCGCCAGGCTACACTTTCTCCCAAAATGGCCAGATTACCTGATATTTTAGCCATTTATCACAGGCTGCCACAGAAATCCAATCACTTTAATGAAGTTTATGAAGGTTTCTCATTATTTATGTAAACAACACCGCAGGACATTTCTCAGCAAGCTGGTAAAAATGAACTACGATTTCCCAGTTAAAACATAAAAATTCAATCTGTAAAACGTTCCTCTTACCTACTGCATGTTCAGTAAAATAAATTTTGGGTTTAAAATGTTACCAGGAATGGTGTACAATTTTAAAAGGTACTCAGACAAGGGACTTGAACAACATTGGGGATAAATACCCATTTACTTCAGTGAGATCAGATGGGGGCAAAGTGTAGATTTTTGGAAAATCCCTTGCCTTGCTTTTTATTTGAAGGCAAGGATAATACACGACCCATGTTTTGTGTTGTGCCATGTCAGAGAAGATTAATACAGTAAAACTGGATTTTGTGCTTTCATAAAGCAAACCGGAATAAAATTCCATTTTTGCCACATTTGTAGGCTATACTTATTTGTGATTTCTATTGCTGTCCCTCAATGTCTACATGTTAAAGGAAGTTACCTTGATCCTACAGCTGAGCATGCACCAAAACTGAGTAAAAGACACTGTGTGAGGTCTGTACGTATCTTCTTCTGGCGTGCCAAAAATTATGTTTTACCTCCCCTTTCTGAAACCAGGGGCAACATAACAGCATCTCTGCAACAACTGCTTCCTTCACCAGGCACAATCATTCCTCAGTTATTTATTATCTCTTATGAATCATGAGCAGCTTGCAAGAAACTATTTCAATTACATGAAACAGTGACGCAACACTTGCGTTGTCGTAGGCAGCGCCTCCCTCTATGCGTCTCTTCAAAAGTCAATAAATGCTTTGCTGAGAGCCCTCGGTTTCGAAAGGAAATTCCCAGGCAAGAATACCATCACAAAGTCAAAACTGCCCTGAAAAGTCCAGCTGAAATGGCCATGGGTGCCTCTGTAAGGAAACTGGATGCTTTATGGGCATGTCAGCAGGGTTGTCAGCAACACTTGAGCTCCTTGGGCTGGTACCTTCTGTGCACCATCTGGGCTGTGCTGTAGTTTTGATGTCAGATGGGGGTGGGAAACAGTTGCTGCGAGGAGAACCCAGCATTCCAGGCTCAGAGGTGACCACAGCCCATAGCTGCATCAGCAGCAACTCAGCCTAGATAATTTTATAGTCCTCAACCAAGCACAAAGCACCAAATAATGTTTGTTGCCCTGGGTGGCCGCAGAGTTGGGTGCCTGGAATCCAGCAGCTGCCACAAGCTGGATGGGCACAAGCTACATGGCAGATAGTGGGTTGCACGCTCTTGCCAATGACAGAGTGCAACAAAACGTGTTCAGGTTCACCACCAACCAGTCTTACATACATACCCTTGCCACGAAACAGTTGGTGCAGAGCACCAGACAAATATAGCAATCTCCCCATTTAACTTGGCAGGTCTGTCCTACCAACCTTGTCACGCTGCGTCAAAACGTTTCCAAGTGGAGCACTTGCCCCATCCATCCCCAACGTACTTGAAAACTCTCTCTTTGTTTAGACTTGGACACTGCCCTGGTTGGCTTCTCTGACTGTGGAGACTTTCAAAGCAAAATGAGGACGTATTTTGAAAGCTTTGGATCCTTATTTAAAAGCATCTGAACTTCCAAGTGTCTCCCTGCCCTGAGATCCTTTCCCTGCAATGGCCTCTTTGGCACACAAATCCCAGCTCCTCTTTCCCTTGGCAGAAGACAAATGGAGAGCCCGATGCAGGGAGGGATAGTTGGTGAAAGAGAAATGCCAGAAATAGTTTGTTCATCCATTAAAAGAGTATCACTTTGGGTAAGAAAGGAAAGTCAGCTGATGAAGGATGTGAACACGGGTCACTCGTCTGGAGTTCCAGGTGTTGCTTCCAGCCTCCCTCCTCAATGAGTCCTGCTTACCCAGCCCCTATAGAGCTATGTGACAGAGACAGGACTAACCACATTCCTCTCAAGCTATTTACACCACTGAAGAAAATCACTCTTACAAGCTAAGCCTAGGAAGACCTTTCATTATTCTCAATTAAATACATGCGTACAGCAAAAGAAGGAAAAAAACAGGCAAAGCAGCATTACTCTGAAGACATTCATTCACATGCACCTTAAAAAAGCCACTGTAAAGAAAACTGTGAAAGATACGTTTCTTCATTAAGATTAATCAAAAACATTTAATGCAAACCTCATTTTTAGAGGAATAATAATAATAATAATAATAATAATAATGCTTTTATATTAGATACCCACATTACCCGTGGATGGACAGGTGATAGGAAAAAATGTTCTTCTTCCTAGGCAATACTGTTAGCTATGTTATGTTTGATAACATCCCAGAAATGCACAGTGACTACCAAGGATTACAGTTTTAAAAAAAAAGATCCAGGAGTTCAAAGGATGGAAAAAGGACCAGCATAATTGCTAGAGGATGGTAAGCTGTTGTCAGGTATCGGAGAAGCTATGGCTGCCCCCTCCCTGGCAGTGTTCAAGGCCAGGTTGGATGGAGCTTTGGGCAACCTGGTCTAGTGGAGGGTGTCCCTGGCTACAGCAGTGGGCTTGGTACTAGGTGATCTTTGAGGTCCCTTCCAGCCCAAATGATCCCATGATTCCATGGTTCTGTGGTCACATACTGTCTTCAGCTGATGAGTTTGAAATGACCAGAAATTCTCTGTACAATCAATAGGAAGAAGCAGTTTGTTAGTAAGCTAGTTAGGTAAACTAGCACCGGTGCTTATACACATGTATTGCCATTTTAAGACGGGATTGCAGGGGAACTGAAGTAAATACTCAACCACTTTGACTCAGACACTTCTACCTCTCTGTAAGCACTTCAGCTTAAGTGTCTAAGAAACTCTTGGGTTCAAAGTGTGGGCACATTTTGGCTCCTTTGATGGCTTGGCAGCTGCCAAGAGCATGGACCGCAAAGTTACTGTCATGCACCCAGACACTCATATTCTCATTGAGCTCTAAGGAGGACAAGCAGGTGGTGTGAGCCTTGCCCAGGGTAGTGGCAACATGGGAACAAAGGAGAAGACAAAACAGTGGACAAGTTTTGGAAAATGACAGTAAAGAGAGCTGCAGAAAGAAACTAAGAACCTGAGGCAATTAGCATGAAGAGAAGAAAACTGGAGAAAGGCAGACCCCTGTCAACTAGTTCAATCTTGTGAATCCTCAAGATTTTAGACTTGGAGAAACGACCCGTTTGCAAATAAATGCCTGGAGCTGTGAACGTCTTCACAGGCACTGACCCTCTTTTCTTTCGCACCTCTCTTTGAGACCTCCGTTGTTTTGTCCCAAAACCTAACAAAAAGATCCCAAAACACAGAGAAATTGCATTCAGATGCTATTCCACAGCTTTGTCCTGCAACACATGGACAGGGAACAGTAGGCCACGACAGGCATTTACATGGATCGAGAAGGACCCTGGAGCACAAAGAAGTTTTTCTAGACAGTTCCCTGCAGAAAACGAGTATTTTCTATTGTTTCGGGACGTTAATTATGAAGTTTTAAAGGTATGACTCAATGCCCCAAATGGAACTGGTAATTTTTTTAATCTTCTATTAACAAAACACCTATTTCTATGAGCCCTCCAAAACCTTGCCTTTTGTAGTCCAGATGCCACAATCCAAATGAGTTTAATTACGTTTACCATATTATTTTTCCTACCCTACCATGACTCCTCTCACTTAAGCACTTAAGAGCAGAGTTACAATGGTTGCTCATTAAATTTCCCTAAACGCAAGCAAACAATGAATTAATAATGCTGAATAATGACCACTGTTCAGCCAGTCCTTCCAAAGTTTTCCACCCTCCCCACAGCCCAACATCTGTCTTCCCTTTTCCTTATTCATGTACTTTAACATCCGGAAGAACATTCACCCATGGAAATAAATCTCTCATAAAGTTTTACTTTGCAGCCAGATGACATTCACATACATTTTAAAAAAACACAACACCCTTTCTGGGTACCAAGAGGAGACCATGTCACATAAACAGATGAAGGGACCAGGGTCTGTTTTACCCTGGGCATAACTCCCCATGCAGTTATGTTCCTCAGCAGTTATCCTCTGCCCACCAACTAGCTAGTAGCACGGTACTTGATGCCAGATGTTTCAAAGACAGGCACCACAAGAACAGCATGTAAACAGCTATGGGTTATTCTGCCAGCTAGTCTGGAGCTCCAGGAAGAATCCAGGCTTACGTTCCCTAGGCAAGGAACCTTATTTACTGCAAATCCAGATGTTTTTTCTGTGTACTCCCTGCACACTTGCAGTTCCTTTCATCTGTGTATTATTTAAACTGCATTTATTTGTCAGCCATGTCATTAAGTAACGATGAGGTAACGCCATCTCCCACCAGCACTAAACCAATCTCTTTCTCTGGCATATTCTCACCTCTTTCTCTGGTATTATAGATGAGTGCCATGTCCCTTCTTACATGTCCTCTTCACACATTCCCATCTATCCAGTTTTTCTCCACATGGAATTCTCACCATGACTCTCATTTATTACATCACCTGTCTGTAGACCCTTCCTCCAACAGTACTAAGCATTTTGAAATACTAGTAATGTTTTTATTCCAAATAAGAATCAACAAGAAAATACACAGGAGGGGCTGTTCAGGGATAGAGGCTTAGCCACCTACTCAATTTCCCTGTATTTAAGCGTTCAACATCCTGTGAAAGAGCCGCATGCTGAAATTCTACTTTTGAGAAGGTCAAAGTTAGTAAAGCACTTGGAAACAAAACTTGGTTTGTAGGTTTGTTTAGTGTAGGAGTATCCCCTGCATAAAAACACAGAGTGAGGTCCGTAACAAGTCCAAAGAAAAGAAAGAATCCAGCAAGCTTGATTATGTGTGATAACGCTAAATTTTTTAGTCAAAGTCAACAGATCTGCAGCTTTTCAGGGTTGAGGACGTCTCCTGGTAGCTCCTGGTTTGGTTTCTGCTACAGGATGTTATGCAACATATATAAGGTTGTAGTATTCATGTCAGCTGGATTCAGCTCCCACATGAACACCAGAACTGTTCTGAAACAGTCACACTGCACCCGTACTGACAGGACTCTGGAAGGGGAAATCATAAATTGCAAACCACAGATGATGGCTAATTAGATTTCTACTAAAAATAAGCAATTTTAGGCAGAAAAGAGTCTTTTTACAGCAAAAACACTGATAATGAGCATCCTCAAGCACTCCCAGAGGAAAAGGGCCGCTTAGCTTTTAGACATAGGGGAAAGGGAAAAATGACAAGTCTTATGTTTTGTGCGATATTTTTATTAGTATAATTTTTTAATGAAATAACATCAGAGCACTTATAAAGCACTTTCCAACTTCAAAGTGCCTTATAAAGGGTTTGTTGTGGTTTTTTTTCTGAAATAAAATCTAATCCTTCATAAAAGTCTCTCTTTGTAATAGAACTGTGTAACAAATACCATGTCCATTCTGCAGGTAGGAAAGCCAACACAGCAAGCATCAGCAGCCTTCCCAAAACTGCAGAGAACTGCAGGGAACAGCAATGCTGTGACTCACATGTTAGGAATACCTTACTTTCTGTAATGAAGCTGGTAGATCTGAGTTTCATCCCTGCAAAAGTTTGAATTATTTTCTATCATTTTGATGCAAAGGTCCTATCCCAGTATTTAGATGTCCTTCTAAAGGTCACTTGAGATTACTGATTCACTGTATCTCTTTGGTGAACACAGTGAATTTGACTTTCGTATTTTGGTATTGTCAAAATATGCAAATAAAAAAATCTTTCTGGGAAGAGATTAAAGTTTCATATCAGTTGAGCAAATCTGGGAAAACAATTTCTACGATCAGAACAAGAACATACTGTGCTGCCTCTGACACGTCTTGAAATTCAGGTTTTTTTTATTCCTTGCTCTCAGTCTGACTTAGGCAAACCACGGGGACGTGGTTTCTTCACATGAAAACTGGGAACAAAACAATTTTTTCAATTCAAAAATTCAGTGACAACCTCCACCCTACAACAAGAGGCACTTTTGACAGCTCTTGAACCAATTATTTGCATGCTCCACTACTGATAATTCAAACACGGGTCCCTTTTCTCACATCAGGCCACATCACACCACGGTCATTTCCTTTCACTGCACTGCTGAGCCTGGGTCCTCCTTGCCACCATGGCCCTTCTGCCCACTCCCTCTACAAGATCAGCACTAGTTCAGCAACCTTATTTCTTTCCTTCTCCCGCTATTGTTCCACGTGCCCCTCCAGGCACACAGCTGTCTCAGTTTGCTGCTACTTTAACACAAATTCCAACAAAATAGACTTTGTGACCAACCCCACAAAATTCGGTTCTCCGTAATTTAAGGCAAATCCATTACATTGGTCTCAGCCCTGTTCTGTGCACAGGAGAGAAATGAAGAGAGGGAATCCAAGAAACTTCTCTTCCATATTTCCCCTTTTTGGGCTTCAGCACTGAGACTTTGCCCCTCAATGGGACACACCAAGTACTGTGTCAGATATAAATGATTTATTTCTCCGGGGCAAGGATTAGTTACGTACATTGCCAAGGGCACTGGTGATCATAGAGTGGTCTGGGCTGGAAGGGACCCCAAGGATCATAGAGTTCCAACCCCCCTGCCACAGGCAGGGCCACCAACCTCCAGGCCTGGATCAACACAAGATTGCCCAGGGCCCCATCCAACTTGGCTTTGGTGATGCAGAATGATAAATCTTAATTCCTGTAAAAACAGAAAAAAAAACCCTTTTTTTTTTGAAACGTAAAAGGCCTCCTTCTGCACCCCTGAGTCCAGGATCCAGACCAAATCCCAACAGTAGATGACAAAGTTTATTACCTTTCCTGAATAATATTTTTCTGCATGATGTGGTACATATATAAATATGTAAGAATGTGTTAAGTGCACACACGCACAGACACACACATACACATACATATATATGTGCGTATTTATGTAGTGGAAGATGGCATTAAGTTTCCTCGTCCCTTCAGCCACAACAAATACAGGGGACTATCGAATTTCCAGTGTCATCAGAAAGACTGAGATTTTTCCTTTCTTGGCAGCCTTCACTCACAAAAGTGTTTGGGAAAGGTGATGCAACAGATCCACCTTTCCATCAGCGGCCAACTGCACAGAGAGTACAAGCAGACCTGCACACTGTCATGAACTGGGGTGCTGCAGGCCTGGGTTTTAGTCTGGCCTCCCCAAATAATGCATCTTTCCTTCACCGTGGTCCATAACTGCAAGGGAGGTGCCAAACAAGTGACACTTCCCTTTCCAACTGCCTCCAATTCTGCCACCGTTGCACCTCCTGGATGTTCCAGGGATTGCTCCACCATGTTTATCAAGAGCAATACTGATGTTTCTCAGTGTAAAAGTTAAACCTTCCATTACCTGTAAAAAACCCCAACCAACCACCCAACAACCAGCAAAAAGGCTCCAAGGGATGAGCTTCACGTCACTTAACTTTGCAAAACTGACTGCTTGTGGTTTGGGCCGTGCTGTAAGTCACGCTTAAGCAGAGGCCAGGAGCTTGGTGTCCTGTGCTGTCTGCAGAAACAGAGCAGTAAAAAAGCCATCTCCCATTTAAGTAAATGAGTTGTAAATGGAATTAAACTTCCCAAATGAAGAGATACCAATTTCTGTCACCATAAACCTCAGGGTATCTATGATACTAAAGACAAATACTATCTCACAAAAATATACATGGAGAGGGAAAAGATCATTAGAGCTACTGTGACCAAGGTACCACCACATTTCTTATTTTATGTAGAAAAAACACTGAAGTGTTTTGCCAGAAAATAACCCCTCGTCCTATACAGATGTCATCTGATCTTTATCCTTTCCTGTGAAACAAGAAGTGTTTTTAAAATTTCCCCAGTTTTCTACCTACTTATTTGTAGAAAGTGTAAACGCTCTCTACCTCTTGTTTCCTTTTAGCCATGGAAGAAAGAAAGCAGATATCCAGAAAACCCGAATAAAACTCCAAAACAGGGTTTTATGAAGCTTAATTGCAGTTTTGAGCACGCTCCACTCTCATGGAGAGTGCTTCCAATTGAAGGCTGCCCCGAAAAGGACAGGGAAGACATGAGCAACTCCAGACATGCTTCCTAAAAGACATGGGGTACCGCCAGTAAAGGACATGCCACTAGCGAGTGGCTATCCTGTTCCCTCTGTTGGGGACTGAGTGGGCTGCAAGAGTTAACATCCTTGGAAACTCTGTACTGTGTATTTACTCCTCCAGGTCTGGGTGCAACATGTGGGAAAGCAACGTGAAGGGAATGTGAGCAGAGAGCTCTTTCTCACCTTCATGCCACTGCAGGGCTACACATGGCAGACCACAATCATGCCTGAGACCTTAGATGAACTGCAGTTCTTTGGAGGTAGAATATTAAGTACTAAATGGTTTGCTTAGAGAAAATTTTCTCCTGCATAATGAAATCATCATTATTCCCTCGTGCCACACACAGACAAAACACATATGCACCCCATATTTACGAAGTCAAGGGGCACTGTTGCAAATATTTTTCATAACCTAGAGACTGAAAGCAATCACAGATGCAATTAGACTCGCTTTCCCATCAAAGCGCCCTGGAATAACCACGTGGGCACTCTTCCATATCGGCACAGCATCAGACCTACAATGCAGACGAATGACTCCCCATGTGTAAGGTGAATTCAGAGCTCACAAAACGTGCCAGAAATGAAATCATTTAACTTTCCACAATGCAGCTATTGGAAGAGACGTGGATGTACAAGCTCCTTGCGGTATGGACACCTGCCCGTAAGTAGCTGGACTCAGACAACTATCTCACTAGATCCAGAGGTTCCCATTTCTGAACATCACCTTACCAGGCTGTGGTGGCATCGGTGAGCCTGCTTTATACCCTGCTACATACTGCACCAGCAGACATCTGTTTTTAAATACATTTCTGTCCTGAAATCTGAACCCAGTCACATCAATGCAAATAGGCTGAGGCTTCAGCTGAGGTTTCATCAGCCCCATTTATTAAACAATCTGTTTATCTTCTAAATAAAAACTGCATGAAGAAAAGAGCAGAAAAGCTAGTAGTGAAAACTTCCATGAAATACACTGGTTTCCACATTGGAAAGCTCTGCTGTTTATTGAAACTGGCAGTAAATCTTTAGCACTAAAAGAAAAGTATTTCTTAAAAAACAAAAGCATCACCCAATACAAACAGAACCTCCCATTTTACTTAAAGCAAATTAATTTTTAAATTGGCTTTGTTTATTTAAACTCCCTGTTTCTTGAACAGCATGTGAACCTGCACTTGCAGATCTTTTTTCAGCCAGCAGACTTACGTGGAGGAGGGAGAGCTCTGGGATAAGGGCCTAAGGAACATGTATGTAGGACATGGAAAAGAAAAGCTGGACTTTTTGAAGAGCAAGTCTGAAGGGCAGGTGACAAAGAGGTGTTAGTTTTAAAGAAGGCCAAAAATCTACACAGTTCAAGTCAAATCCAGAAGGATTATTTTTAAAATGCTGCTTCCTTCCAATATTTGCCAAAAGAAGGGATTACAAACCTGTAAATATCTCTCTGGAACTTATAGCTCGCGAAAGGCATTAAACAGACCTTAAGAAAACAACAGGTAATGAATGGAGTCTTAAAATCTACAGAGCAAAAATAACTTTTTTTGGTGCCTGAAACTTCTTAAGTCCACTCTGAAATTGCTCAAAGGAAAATGTGAACAAAGACTAATGACAGGGGCCCTTTCATATTAAAATAATATATGGAGCAACAGTGAGTGAGAGGAATGCAATGTTTGAAAAAGCACAGACTAAATAAATCACCCATGTACTCAGTGGCCCTCTCTCTTCTAGGGTGGTGTCTCAACACAGCTATAAAGGAACATCTCAGGGAGGAAATGCTGTCATTTTCTCAGGTACAAAACCACATTTCTGAGATGTTTACTGTCTCCATGTAACGCCACCGAAGACCCCCTGACACTGACAAATAGGCTTCATTACGTCTGTGCCAAAGGTATTTGCTCTCATCTCTCAGGAATGATATAGGCGTTGATCAAGGACAAAGCACCAAACACTAAAAAATTCACTTGGCCTGGGGGCTATATTCAGCCCGCCTCTGAGTGCCTCACGAGCCTGCCGCATCTTCTGCAGCAGCCGCCATCCGGACCTGGTGCTCGTTGGGGCTCACAGGTAAAAACCAGCAGTTTCAGCCCGATATCTGAACCCTACAGAAGGTGCTCTAGTTACAGCCCTTGGCCTTCTCCACGCACCCCCAGCAGGAGCAAAGCCATGTCTATGGCTATCCAATGCCCTACGCTCATGAATTAAATCCATTCCCACTTCACATGCCCACTGGAAAGCTTCTGCTGCGATCGACTTCAGAAAGTCACTCAGCCACGTTCCTCTGGAGACTTGTACATAAGGACTGAAATCAGATGGCACAGGAATACAGAATGCTGATTACCCCTAGAACGAAAGAAATCCTACGGAGCTGGAGATCTTTCTTCTGTATAAGTTGTTGTAAAATGATTTCCCACATAACCTTAAATTTTACTGACTTCTTCAGGATGATTCACACAATGTTTTAAACTCCTCAGGCGTCTCCATATGGTAAGAGTGTAGCCACAATGAGCTACAACTGGAATTAACTGTGAGCAACTTTAGACGTGAAATCCAAGACAAATCAGATTTCCTTTTAGATGCCTCTGTAGCTGGTTAGATTTCTTGGGTCCCGGTCGGTGACACATTCACACCACCCAGTGTACTCTGCATACTTTGAAAAAAGGGAAGAGCTTTCAATCTCCTCTGCATTAACTATCCATCATACATCTTTCAAGTCTTTCTGTTCATTACCAGGCCCTCTAACAGAAAGCGTAATTTGCCTCTTCAATTTACATAATGTGCCTCAGATTTACATGTTCTCCCTACTGAAGGGGAGACAGATGATGTCTGTGAAAACTGGATCATGATATGCAAACGTCAGCTTTGGTACCAACAGGCCCCTGACCGAGGTCGAATCACAACATTGCACACTAGGATTCGCAGACTAAGAAGCCTGTGGATGAAGAGTGAAAGCATCTTTTAGCCACATAGTCGGCCAGTGGGACAGTCTGTCCATGGCCGGGCGCACCGCCGCACACATGCCCCAGGACACCGCCCATAGCCGGCAGCCGCTGCCCTGCTGCGCCTCTGCTGGCAGCCAGAACCTGCCGTCTTTGGCTATTTGTGGTTTTCATTATTTAATGAATTAACAAGGCAGCTGAAACCAGTATGAATACTGGTTTCTGCGTTCTTCATATGATCACTGTCGTTTTCACTTTCTAACGTCTCCTTTTACGCCGTTAAAGCAACCAGCCTAAAGGGTCCTGGGTGTTTGTTCTTCTTTTCCTTCTTTCCCTAAAACAGATTCCTCTGCCCTCTCATCTTTCGACACACACCCTCTTCCCAGAACTATTATGCTGATAAAGGCTACAATGAAATGTTTAATTTCACCAGAGACTTTACTGCCTTGCATTGACCGTTGAATGGTGTGAGCATATGGCTTCGTCCTGTTGCTTTCACCATAGCTAGCTTACAAACCTGTTCTCATTATAGTTACAGATGATTGAAAAATAATGACACGTCAAGTGAAATTTTGCAGGGGAACTGCAAACATTTTTCACTACTTTGCAGCTTTCCGTTGACATTTCAGGAACGTCCAGCCAACGGGAGAGGAGGTCAAGATGTATATCCTCAGTTTTACGGCATGAAAATATCTGCCTGCTTTTGCCAAAATAATGAAATTATTTACTGTGCTTTACAGTTTTCACAGACCCATGACTTCCAGTTTCACCAGCTTCACAGATCAGCTATTAAGAGTCTAGTTTTTATAACCCGTATCAGCTTCTCAACAGAAGGCATGGTTTTACTCTTTGATTTCCATAAAACATACCAGATTTTCATCTCTCTCCAGAGGGAAGAGAATCTGTAGTTCTTTCACAAACCAGGGCTAGCAGAAAAGGGAGCAGCAATTCATTAAGATAAATTTAAATATTTTTAGAATGAAATTTTGATGGGGTGTGGAGGTGAACCCAGAGTGGAAGGAAACAGTATTACTTAGTCTGCAATGCTCAGCTGTCCTACTGGAAGTGTCAGTGGCAACTTCAGTACCGCCTAAAAGGCCTGAAATAGCCACTGCTTATCAAAAATAACATCACAATTGTTTCCATCTTCAAAATAAAAGCAGAAAACTGAAGAAGATGAGTCCCACCAGACTGCATGGGTGCGGACATCATGGGGAACAGGATTTACAGCTCTCTCCATTCCCGGGGCTGACACCAGCACCTATGCCGAGCACCCCGCAGACACACACACGCACACCGGGAGTGCAACCCAGGGCCTGCTGGTTCTCCCATTTTGAAGGATTACTCATTTGTAGAGTCACACATTAGTAATTTTCTTTAGGTCCACTGAAGCAGAAACTAACTCAAACACAACCCCAGCGAGACAATTTCTCACAGTTTCGCCTTGCGGAAAAGAGTGGATAAACCTGAGCTGCGAGATTGCCCGCGAGCCCCGCAGGCTCTCCATCACACCCGATACCTCCCGATAGCTTTATCTGACGATTTGGCAAAACAACAAGAAGAAGGTGATACTAAGAAAGAGAAATTTAATACCAGGGCGTCTGATTTATGAAACGCTCCGTTCTGGTAGGAGAGACGATGAGTAATTCAAGCTCGCCCTCCAGTGGACTGTGTGCCCACACCAGTACACCAAGTTTTCCGGACACTGGTGAGAAGTATTGGGCACTCAGGTGATAGCACATTTAAAGGAAAAGACCTAGGAGTCCCTCTAAGGGTATTAAGCACAACCATTGCCAGCTATAATATCTTTTTTCCCTGTTTTTAAATTATGTTTAAAGGTTATATACCTCCCAACCAACAAATCTGTTCGAAATACCACATTGCTGCCCTCCTGTATCCAAACAGCTGCAAATATTTTAGAATCATAGAATGGTTTTGGTTGGAAAAGTCCTTCAAGATAGTATATAAATAAAAAAGTTCTCAAACACATCCTGCTTAGGTAAACAATTGTCTGCAAGATCAGCCTCCCCCCACCCCCAAAAAAACAGGTCTAGATTATGCAACGCTGAGTTTCTGTGATCTTTTCTCAGAAAGTTTCCTACTGAAACTTGCTCACCCTTGCGTGCATAGCTGTCATACTTCATTTATACTTATCCAAAACTGCACACTAATTACTGTGGGTCATACGTGAATAATTAACTTCTTTCCCCTGAAGCAAAACTAAGGGCCGAGATAAAAAACGTAAGATGAGATTAATACATGAAGTTTGCTCATGGTTGGTGCTGCATGCAAAGTCAGAGTATACCAACTTCTTACCAAGACCTATGAAGAGCTCTGCAAAACAATTTTAACAGCATGATACAGATTTTTCTCATTCGATCTGTTGGATAAACTCAAGTGCTCACCTTCTCTCTAGGCTACACTTCGTACTTTGCAGCAGGCATGAAGACATGACAATATAAAGCAGTCAACAGCTGACCATTTAATGAAAGGTTTTGATTTGATGCTATTTTCCTTTCCTCCCTGAAGGAATATTACCAACATCCAACACGACTGCAAAATATTTCAGGCAGCTGCCTTTTGAGGTGGGGATTCATTTCAGCCAGCTAACAGGTAGGTATCTGGGCTTCTTCTGCAGTCAGCAGTGAAAGAAAAGCACCCTTGCAAGCCAATACTTGGGTTTACCTGAAGAGGGAATAACGTGCCCCAGAGGTGCCAATCCCTCTACCCAGAGATCCCAGACAGATAGCATAGCCTAGACACCCAGCTGCCAGGGAACCAAGGCTGGGGAGATGGATCCTACGATTACAGCAGGTACAACAATTCCCTTTGTGCTGCTGGAGCATTACAGCTATAAAAGTTGTAATTACCAACATTTCAAGCCATCAGAGGTGAGTTTTGAACACCCTAAGAACACAGCCCGAGAGTCAGCAGTGCAGGCTGTCTAACACTGATTCGGGTGCGTTACCCGCGAGCGCTGGTCTGCCCTAAGATTGCTAACGAACATGCTTCATGGTGATCTGAAACGTCAGGGCAGAGAAAAGCCTTCAGTATTGCTGGGCTAATTTGGGCGTGACATTTCTGAGATTGTTCACTTCTGGTTTTATAACTCAGCCCCTTACATGGTGCTTGTGTCTACTCCTCAGCTGGTTGTCAGTCTTGCATGCTAGAAGAGAGTGAGGTCCCTGCAGTGTAAGCACATAAAGTGGCGGGTTTGGGTAAACCCAAGAAGTCTACTGTTTTCATACCTTTGCTGTGCTCTCTGCCTTCTAATCTGTTATAGCCATGTAATGCTCAAAGGGTGATACAGGCAAGAACAGAGAAACAACTTAGAAATCAGTGCAGGGAGAAGGAAAGGGACAGAACAGGGGCAGACTGGCATGTAAGAAGTAACCCAAGAATGACAGAGAACAAAGCGACATGGTAAGGGCATATGAAATGTATTGGAAGGGTAGGAAGGCAAGACCACATTGAAGATGGGAAAGAATAAGGAAGAGGAAAA
Organism: Zapornia atra; assembly: GCA_013400835.1. Lineage (NCBI taxonomy): Eukaryota > Metazoa > Chordata > Aves > Gruiformes > Rallidae > Zapornia > Zapornia atra. Next base: position 208,690 of record VZTU01020457.1, on the reverse strand, counting down.
AAGAATTCAGACAAGGCATGATAAATGAAGAGAGAGGAAGAGCTGCAAGCATTAATGGGATGATATGAATAAACTAGAATAATTGGCCTGGAGGGAAACATAATGAAATTCCCAGATCACCAGAACATTTCCGCTGTTTAAGTAAGGGACTCTTACCTTACAGAAATTGGTTTAGTAGGGGGTATTAGGATGGAGCCTTGTTCAGTATTCCTCTCAACAAAAGTCCTACCAACCAAAAGACATATTGGAAAGAGTGATGGAGACATGGCTTCATTTGAAACGGAGAAGCCATCACTTACTTTTTAAAAATAATAACTGGTACTCTTTAGACTGCATCACACCACAGAAAGCACCAGCAGATTCTCAGCAAAGAACATTGTGTTGCAGGCTGTATAAACACCCTCTTTTCTCCAAGGAGTTCCAAGAATGCTGAAGTGCATTAAGAGCAGAGAGAATAAATTTAATTTAAGCAAATCAGCAGCAGAGTAAGAAACAGCACTGAAACTCAAAGCATTCTGTCCACCGCCTTTCTAGCCATCCAAGTGATCACCTTTTCAATTGTTCCTGATGACTTCAAATTGCTGCTCCTGAGTTTACCTACCACAAAATTACAACAATTACACATCACTGCTTCAGCTACCCTTACATGCCTGTCATGTAGACGAGTAACACCCCATAAAGTTAACAAGGACACTAGGTATTGATTATGTGTTAAGTCGTCACCGAATGGGACCCAGCTCATCGAGGCACCTCTCTTCTACCTCTGTTGCAGAGGCCTAGTGCAACCTATTTGCATGAAGTGACTGTCTTCCCTCTGTAGTATGAGGTAGGTGCCTCTGAAGGCCTCCAGAAAGAAACACCAGGCTCTTGAGTTTACACTTGAATTGAACCGAAGGCATTTAGTGGCACCTAGCATTCAAAGGCTACATCTCCAAAAACAAGTAGAAGCTCAACAGGAGCAGGTCTGCAGAGTGAAAAAAAAAAAGAAGGTGCTGAACATCCATATCCACACCACACGCTCTCCCTGGAGTAGCTCTGCTCCATCCCAAGCAATGAGCTCCCATTGTTCGCTGCAGCACAGCAGATGTGTCCCTGGAAGCCACTTTTATGTTTAGTTCCATCTAAAAGGAGCCTGGGCTGTGCTGCCACCGTGCTCGTGCTGCAAAGCGGGGATGCTGGAAGCTCTTGATCTGTACCAGATGCAAATGCTGGTGCACTCGCAGGTATCTCTGTTATTCAGAGCCTTTGGCTCTCGGTGCAGGATGACAGGTTCAATACCTCCTAAATTAGGCAGAAAGGAGCCTGCTTTGTCTTAGCCGTGGTGCACAGTGCCAGCAAAGCCTTACCTGTGTGCGTCCTCCGGTGAGCCTTCAGGTGGGAACTTTTTGTGTACACTTTGTTGCATCCCTCAAAGTCACACCGATGGATGCGCCGCTTCCTGGAGTCCGGAGACTCGGACCTCCTCTGACGCCTTGTGCTCTCAATACTGAACGGTGAAATTGAACTGAAAAACACAACAGAAGCAAAAAATTAAGTAAGAGTATGGTGCATAGCCCAGGCCCCAGAAGATCAGCTGTAATATATCACTGTGCCAGAAGGGACCTTAACAATTAGTTAATATTTGAAACAATTTGTGCTTGAACTAGAGCACATTGTGCAGTATGAAATAATTCAAGTCTTAATTTACAAGTGCTTATTGCCAGAGAAAACACCATGACCCTTGAAATACTGCTCCAATAATGAAGCAGCCTGACTTTATCTGAGCTTTGTATTTATTTTACATGTGTCCAGATTCAAGCTCACTGAACACTGCTTTCTAACCAACTTCATGTATAGCCTCTATATTTCTCCTTGACAAGTTTAAACAGATAAAAATCCTGAAACCTTTTATGAAAAAGTGTTTCCAGCACCCAGATCTGGACTATGGATCCTCACATTTGGCCAAACAGCTGTTGTTTGCTTGCATACAGATTGCTAAGAGATCCGTATCACCCTGCAACAGCGATTTTTCCATCTCCTTATTTAACAATTCTCAATCTATCACCTGCAAGTCAATGGCTTTTATTTTCTTTCAGACCACTGATAAACAAAAAAAAGTTTATTAGCATAGGGCCAGCAAATGATCCCCACAGAAATGCCTGTGCTCAGCAAAGATACTCCATTTATAGGAACATCTGATGGCCTATCAGTTACCCAACTGTAAGCAGATAAAAAAGAAATGTTGAAGTCACATTGCTTTATTTTATAAATACAGCAAGTACCAAGCCTAATACTTGAGGAGAGCCTGCTACCACAATGCACTTGCCTTGGTTAGATAAACTTGTGTCATAAACGATTATCAAGCTGGCATGCCAAGATCCAAACCCTCATCAACTTCCACTGATTATATTACCCAGCTATAAATCATTATTAATTGATCTCCTTATCAACCCCATTACAGTTCTACCGCACAGCAGTCACGTTCACCTACAACTATACTAGCCTGTTTAGCTACTTTAAGCACTGCAACAACATTGGCCTTCATCAGGGTTCTGGGGCTTCCTCCACATTCCTGGGTTTACTTGACATTGAAGGTGAGCCAGCTCTTTTGAAGTCTTAAGAGTCAGGCTCCCAGTTCTCCTGAAAGAATTTATGGCTGTCAAATGAGAATGAATCAGAGGAAAAGAAACTGAATCTGAACACCAAAAGAAGCAAGCATGACCCTTTGGGGAAGCTAAGATGCTAAGAAAGGCATTTGAAAGAGGCACTGATGCTGATGCATCTGCTGAGAAGCACAACACCAATCTTAAACCTTGTCTTACAACAGCCAGTTCTGTTACAGGTATAGCTGCTCTGCCAGAAACTTCTGCGTGAGTTTGCCAAGGACCATTTATATTGAGTTAAAACTTTGCACAAAGCATCTTGTATTGTTAGCATGTGATTTCACTGATGGTCCAGTTCACCTTGAATTTGTGGTAGCTGAGATTATTTTTGTTTAAGTATTTTCACACTACAACCCTAATTTAAAGCACTGTTTTAAAAAATGGAGTCCTCACTTTCTGACAGCCCTCTTCTTCTCTTAACAATTTGTATTCATATTTCACCTTCAGGCAAAAAGATTTTCCAGATTAATTAGGTTTTGCCTATAATACAATGTGTGTAAACAGGCATGTGGGGAATTTCTGAAATGGAGGGGAAAATGGACAGAGGGCTGCAATATCCATGTTAACTAGCAGAAAGTAGTTCCCAAGAGAGGAACACAACACATCAGCACTTCGGCTGTTTGACAAGAATACAGATATGTTCAGCTGTCACAGAAATGGCTTAGGAATTGCATTTAAGCATCTGCATCTCAGGGCAAATAGAAGTTTTGGGTTAGATGAGTCACCAAGAAGGGTTTCACAAAATCACAGGGGTTGGAAGGGACCTCGAGAGATCATGGGGTCCAACCCCCCTGCCAAAGCAGCTCCCCAGCTCATATCGCACAGATAGGCATCCAGACGGGTCTTGAATATCTCCGGAGAAGGAGACTCCACCACTCCCCTGGGCAGCCTGTCCCAGGGCTCTGTCACCCTCACTGGGAAAAAGTTCTTCCACATGTTTGTGCGGAACTTCCTGTGCTCCAGCTTACAGCCATTGCCCCTTGTCCTGTCCCCACAGACCACTGAAAAGGGGCTGGCCAATTCCCCCTGCATCCCATGGAGTTTCGCTACTCCATGCTTCTAAACATCCCACCAGCTAAAATAAAACCCAAACATGTAAATCAAATCTTAATGCTCAATAACAAAGGTACAAAATCCAGTGCTCAGGCCCAGAAAATCTTTATCTTTCAAAATAAATATTTGTGCACCATTTTTGCCGCCTGTGATTTATGAGCAGTCTTAAAAGGCTATTTTGTAACAGGGCGTTCAGCTCCTGGATAGTACAGCTTGTTTAAATGGGAGGAGGATCAAGCTTATAATGCTGCCACAGTTTCCAGCCCCGAGACAAAATGAACCTTGAGCAGAATCAGCACCTCATAAAAAGCTATTTGTCACGTACAAGAAAGTGACCTCACTGCTGGGAACTGCTCTGCGCTTTCCTGGGTATTTATACAGGAGATGGTGGCATGAAGCAGTGCCGCAAAGGTGGCACGTGATCACTAGTGCTGCTGCTTCTTAACTTGGATTGCTCCCTCTTTCTAAAAGGCAAAGCATCCTCCCCATTCCACAACACGGAGGACAACTGAGCAAGCCACAGAAGGTGCCACGCACTGCCATCGTCCCCCGCGAGCTTCGCAGCCATGGCTTGCTCGGCATGCCAAGGAGAAAGGGCTCGCCCTCAGCTGGAAACCAAAAAATGTAGCCTCATGCCTTCCCTTTGCAGCAGCACAGGCTAAATGACAAATGAGCCAGTGGCAGCGACACACAGCAAGTGAGAGCACACCTCCAAGGTGGTCTTCCTCTGCCACCCTGACCCACATGGCACAGGCACACCCCACGCTTACCCATGGAAAAGGAGCCAGATTCTACCTTGTTCTACCCACAAGCCTTGTTTCAGCCTTACAAAAGCTGTGTGATTTTTATTTTTTTTTCTCACCTTTTAAATGGTGAAACCATAAGAAGCCTTAAAAAGAGTCCAGGGTGCTTTTTTGGAGCTTCCCGAGGTTAGTCCCTCTCACAGTAACTGTCAGTTGATTTGCAGATGCTCCTTCCCCTGGCTGTGCAGCAGTAAAGGGACACCCTCCTCTTTCTCAAGCAATTTCTGCAAAATATCCTCACTGGTCACATAGAGAGACATAAAAAACGGTCCTAAAAAACATGTTTTGTGCCTTGAAAAGGCCGTGGGGGCTATGGTCAGCACAGGGCTCCAGAAACTACTGTCTGATAGCACCACTGTGGACAAAGACTTTGAAAACGGACATAGAATCATAGAATCACAAAATGGTCTGGGTTGGAAAGGACCCCAAGGATCACAGAGTTCCACCCCCCCCTGCCACAGGCAGGGCCACCAACCTCCAGGCCTGGATCTACACAAGATTGCCCAGGGCCCCATCCAACCTGGCCTTGAACACCTCCACGGATGGGGCATCCACCACCTCTCTGGGCAGCCTGTTCCAGCACCTCACCACTCTCTCTTGTAAAGAACTTTCCCCTAATATCTAATCTAAACCTCCCCTCCTTTAGCTTTAACGGACATGACAGGGAACTCTCAGGAACATAGGTTTTTTTACTGATTTTTTTTCATTTACAATTTGGTTTAGACTCATGAAAAATAAAGAAATTAAAAAAAGAAACCCATCACACTGACATTGTAGCAGCTTCTCTTGACTATAAGTGTCCCTTACAGACTGCCCCAAGCAAAGACCTGGAAAACACATCAGCCACCAAGAGCTGCCAAGGAGCCCAGAAGACCTGTAAGTTCCCCTGTTAACAGCCAAGATCTCAGCCAGCCTTTAAAACTCAAGGTGGGATTAACAACACCATAGAATCATAGAATCTTTAAGGCTGGAAAAGACCACTGAGATTATTATTACCATGTCCTGGAGTGCCGCATCTACACGGTTTTTGAAGACCTGCAGGGATGGTGACTCCACCACCTCTCTGGGCAGCCTGTTCCATCACCCCAGGCAAACTGCAGGATGTATCAAAACACTGCTGATATCTCAAGCTTGAAACATAAATTCACAAAGAAGAAAACTGTGTTCTCACTTGTCAGCTTGCCTTTTATTTATCCGCAGCTCGCCATTTCTAGAATCAGCGTTATTTCTGTATTAGTGAAGGAAGTAGTACACCATCAGAAACCCTGGGAGACCTCTGCTTCCCTCTGTAAGGAGCTGCACCACCTGTAGTCAGTTCTGCTGACAGGGTGAGATAAGCGAAAGCAACTTGAGCATTTAGGGTGATTTCCAAAACTCCATCTGCGTTATTTCCAGATCTCATGCAGGTGCAGAGATTCCACGGATCTCTGCAACCTGCATGTCACCTCTCTGCTGCAAGAAAAAGCCTGCGAAGTAAAACAAAGACTGGGGCTTGGCCAGCAGATGGCCATCAAGTTCTCCTGAGCGTGATCTGCGACCGGGATCCTAACAGCCCTGGTAGTGCAGGATTACGTTTCCTTTCATCAAACGCTGCCCATGACCTCCGAGGTGTTTCACCTCTGTTCTACATACGGACCGGGAAAGGCCCTTGGCACATGCAGTAACGCTGTCAGAACCAGATGTACCGGGTCTTTTAAAACTGATCCAGTGTTTTCCAAGCAGAGCTGCCTGGGGAGCACGGTGTGTTTGCTTAAAGCCTTGAACTGTGTTCAGTGCTGCCACACACCAACACCACATGATGTGGTGAGAAGTCGCAGCGCACTGGCTGCTCCCCACAACCTGCTGACGTGCTCTCACCCTGTGGCAAACATGCAGCGTTACTTCTGCCCGCCAAAGCATGAGCTTCCTGGCACTGCCAACATCTCAGCAAGCTGGGCAAGAGCTGGCTGACATGCCCAGCAAGGATGTGCAGCAAGCTGACGCTTTGCTTGCTGCTGTACAAACCCAAGCAGTCCCTCGGTGTTTTGTTTTTGTGCTTGTCCTTTTGATTGCCACCTTTACCCTTCCTCAGCCCCTCCACGACAGCTCAGGCTCTTTGGCTTGCAAAGGATCTCATGGAAAACACACTGACCCAGAGTCACTAGGTATAGATCAGCTTATATCCAAATTCCCCTCCACCTTATCTTACTGCATGTCTCTCCTTCACAGCATTCAGGCCATACTACCTTCCTCTCTAGCTGCCCCTGTAGCTAAATGAGACTTATGGCTGTACCTTAATAGCAGGCCACGGGAGGGGTGTGTGTGGGGGTGAATGCACTGTGCAACTGCAGCTGGAGGGAGCAGTGAGAACATGGGAGAGCAGGCTGTTCTGCAGCTCATGGAGGTTAACAGTGGAGCAGAGATCCCATCTGCTTCCCATGGAGGACCCCACTCCAGAGCAGCTATATGTCCCCAAAGGAGGCTGTGCCACTGCAGGAAGCCTATGCTGGAGCAAGCTCCTGGCAGAACCTGTGGAGCTATGGAGACATGAGCCCGCACTGGAGCAGGTTTTCTGGCAGGACGTGTGACCCCACAGGGGACCCACACTGGAGCAGTCTGGGCCTGAAGGTCTACACCCCATGGAAGGGACTCATGCTGGAGAGGTTTGTGGAGGACTGTCTTCCGTGGGAAGACCATGCTAGAGGCAAGGGAGGTGTGTGAGGAGCCCTTCCCCTGAGGAGGAAGGAGCAGCAGAGACAACATACGGTGAACTGACCGCAACCACCATTCCCTCCTGTCTCCCTGTGCTGCCCGGGGGGAGGAGGCAAAGAAAGTTGGAGTGAAATTAAGCCTGAGAAGAAGGGAGAGGAGTGAGGGGATGTGTTTTGAAGATTTGGTTTTAATTCTCATTACTCTGATTGGACTGGTAATAAATTAAACTGATTTCCCCAAGTTAAGTCTGTTTCACCCACAGCGATAACTGGTGAATGATCTCTCCCTGTCCTCATCTTGACACCCAAACCTTTCACTGTATTTTCGCTGCTCTGCCCAGCTGAAGAGGGGAGTGATGGAGCGGCTTTGGTGTGCACCTCGCCTCCAGCCAGGGTCAGCCCCCACAGACAAAGAGTCAATTCTGCAAAAAGAGCCTGCACAGTTTTCTTGCTTTTGCTGGTTTAACTCCCTAAAGAGCGGGCTCTGCCAAGTACCTGCACTAAGACATGGCCAAGGATGCGAAGCAATGGCCAAGGGTTAGGGCAGTGGCATCACCCCTTTCAGTGGCATCACCCCTTTCAGTGGCAACTGCTGTGACTACCACCAATGCCACAATTTCCATGGAAGTCCAGTATTTGTATGAAGGAATCGAGAACATGGACATAAGCAATCAACACAAGGAACAACTGGAAAATCCACCTTTCACTCCACTATGAAGCTTCTTCATGTTATAACTGTGCATGTAACACACACAAAGATAAAAGCATAAACAGGTGGAAAAGAAAAATTGGGAGATAGGACCATCCTATGTACTTAGGAGGTGACAATGTCCTTGGCAATACAGAATAGGACCAAGAGGAAGCCATTCGTATCTTACCCTTATGGCAATTTTGGACATCTGGGTATTTATGTTTTCTCATTGTTTTTAAAGGGAGAAAAGGTATAAACAGATGATATTTAAATACACAAAGAGTGTATAAATTTAGCAGTGTGAATCACTGCAACACATGCAAAGTTTCTGGACCAGCCTTTCAGCTGCAGTAACTGAAAGTGCAGGCAAGTGAAATAAAAGCAGAAAAGCAGCACACAGCATGTCTGCGATCAGATGGTAAAGAGCAGTTGAAGAAAACCCTTGTATTTCTACCATTTGCTCCATGTTCAAAGGGAACCTAGGCTGCAGTAACACCGTGGGGTTTGGCCTCTTAATGTTTACAAAAACTCAGGCTCTTAAGTGAATAAACATGGGCATCAGCATTGAGTATTTCTGCGTTGTTTTTTTTAAATCACGGCCTTTGGATCCTGCGGCGGGATGGCACTCCTCTCTGAGCGTGTCAGCGCACCTCACACAAACCCGCGGCAGCTATCAGTCCTCCCTCGGGTGATGTGGGGCAGCAGGACCAAAGGCTCACAGAGGGGCTCCCCACCAAGGACGCTTGGAAGCAAAGGCGACCACAGTCCCAACGCCTTTGCTTGGTTCCTCAGGCATATCTCCGAGTCACGTGAAGACGTGCACAGCAGCATGCAGCCCATTCAGGGAGCTAATATTGCTTAACATAAAGTATCCTCTCTCTGCTGAGGCCAAGCTTCAGATGCTAGCAGGCACAATCTGGGTACTCTGTGTGGTTCTGAAAAGGGGGATTGAACTGTATTTCCTGGTTTCCAGCTCTCAATTACTTTCTTTTGTAGTAGCTTTTCACATAACGGAATTTTCTGATAGCTCATACAATGTTACCTTCCCATTCAGGATATTGGTGAAAGCATCCTTATAAACACAACATATTAAACTGTGAAGAAACAAGGTCTAGATTATTTTCCATTACACTTTATAAAACCTCACTTACCACAGCAGTGAGATGCCAAAATCATGCTATATAAAAACATAGCAGTATTGTTGCTTTAATATGTAATAAAGATCAGTGTAATCTCCTAATAAAGTCTTCCTCTCAAATATTTACTCATTGCTTTTTTAATACAAAGTTTCCACTGTCTCCCCTTCGCAGACAAACAGATGCGCATGCATATATATATACATATTTTTTTTCCTCTCTTTGATTCTTAGATTCTAATTAATGTTTCATGAAAGGCAAACATCTGCCTTAGGAATGTTAGACATTAAAACAAATCAAGCAGTACTTAAGGCGATCATAAAAGGAAAATATGTACTACCCTTTTATTAGCAGCAGTTACTTCAATCAGTGTACTTTACGGTGATGTTATACTGGAAATTACACTTTTTGTCAAGAAAGAAGGGAAGAATTTGGCAGCATACGCAAACAGTACACACATTGAATAGGAAAACCACATGTGTAAGCAAGACACAGATAAGAGATGATTTGAATCTATTTGGTTCAAAACACGCCTGAGCTGAAAGGAAGTGAAAAATTGTACTGGCAGCAGAGCACAGGCAAGAGGATCCTCAACTCTGGCTCTGTACGGCCACTGCTATGCACTTACATCCCTTATCCTGGGTGGTCAGCGAACAAAATAGCCTGCACATCTCTCTGACCATTGCTTTTTCTGCGGCATTTATTCCCACAGAGAGCAACTAATGTTACTTGAACTGCTGAAGCTGCCTGGCGATACCTGAGTGCATTACAACATCTCTTCGGCTGTGGTGGAGCCGAAAGCGTGAGTGTAACACAGAACAAACTTCTGGCAGTGGGAAGGAGCTTGGAGGGTCTGCTAGGGAAAGCATCGATATTAACCACTGCACGCCTCACTAGAATTATCCACCACCCCTTTTATCAGCTGCATTCACATGAAAACAAGGAAACCTCGGGCAGTGGGAAAAACCTATCTTCACAACGATCCTGCAGATGGAATAAAGCCTGTTCTCTGGATCTGAACACAAAGCATTGTGCCTCTTCCTGAAAGCAGGAGTAGTTCCTGAAATGCTTTATGCCAAATGTGTTTGCTGCACGCTACTTCAGGCCTGGGAGCTGAACCTGGTCTAGCAGAGAAAGAGCATCTTATTTCGTTCCCTTCCTTTCAGAGCTGGCAGAACAGCAGCGATCATTCACAGGATCTCTAACGCACCAGCCGTTCTAACACTCCTTCCAGACAGAGGCTGCATCAATGCCGAGTCTGTTCTTTCTTTTTTGTTCCCTTCTAAACAGAGCAGAAAATTGGGTAACTGAGCACCTCCAACTCAGCTTTGAGAGCACAGGGCCCTGCTTTTTACCTTTCCTGTTCCTTTCTGATTCATACTTTTCCTTCATGTTTTTCTGGCAACACATACGCAAACAAGCTACAGCAATACTGGTATTTTTCAGCAGAGGAAATTAAAAAAAAAAAAAGAGAAATAAAGACTACTCTGTTGGAGGCCATGGGCTGAGCTAAAACTTCCAGCATGGAAATCAGATGAGTACGCACATATTCACGTCTTTCACCTTTGTTCTGGTTACTTGCAGAAACAGAGTAGACGCTCGACTTTCTAGCACAGGACTCCCCGCCTGTTGTACCCTGCTCTCCAGATTTCACTTTCTTCTTACACCTTTAATTCTGATTTCTCACCACAGTGCAGCACAGGAATCACAGACTCATAAACGTGGAGCTGATCGCTGCAGTGGTGATAAAACAGCCTCTCCTGTGTAGCCTTAGCTGACAAAACTGTCGCGTAATGTCTTGCCAGGTCAGTGACATTAAATGAGGACATTGCATCCACTGGGACTGAAGCTCATGTGAATGACCTTCCTCATGTTTCTTCCTTCCTGTTCGGACGGGTTATTAGCAGTACCTTAAATATTTGATTACCCTAGACACCTATGTATAATGCAATTATGGGTGGTCATCTGTCATACTCTGTGTCATCCAGCAGATTTTGATAACTACTAAGTAGTTGACTCCATTGAAGTGCACACTTCAGTGCTTATGTATGTAAAGATAACCTGCCACCCATGTCAGAATGTCATCTCAAAAAACTTCCTTTGTATGCCCTGCAGCCCTCTCCAAGCTGCAGAATTAGTCTACTTAAGTATCATACTTATTTGATCTGGCTAGGAGGAAAGGGACTAAATAAAAACTATTTTGGGGAGGAAAGTTAGCAAGAACGAGCTCATCCTTCAGGGAATCTTGTGTTTCTTTTTCTAAAACTAATTTCTAATCAATAAATCTTGAGATTTACGTGGGGTTTTCTTGCCTTCCAGAGCACCCTCTCCTATGGAAAGGAATTTTTTAGAAAAGAACATGAGAAAACATTCTATAAATCAAAATTGCTACTACACCTCAGAGGCCATACAGATTGTGTTACCATGCATTTTTGTTAATGACAACAAGCAATGTATTTATGTTAGACAAGAAGCTAGCCTTTCTATTCAATATGCTAACTTGTACCTGGCTGCACAGCCATGCATGTCGATGAAGTATCTTATCATTTAGAGATCCTTGCTACACCTTTTTTCTTCTGGTTTGTGTTTGCAAAGCAAAATAAGTACAGTGAGGTCCAAGCCCATGAACAGACTGCTAATACACTACTGCAATACGAAGAAACCCCACTACCTCTCCTTGCATCCATGGTTTTCCATGCCTATTTATATTACAGTCTCACCTGAAAACCAGGCAGTATTCTGTGCTTCACCAGATCCAGCTCCTCAACCTCCTTTCCTGGTGACGGTCATTTCTCTTATCTTCCCATCCTTTAGTTTTCTCCCCTCTTCCCCCAGACTTGCTGCTACCTCCCCGGCTGGGAACTGCCTCTCCAGAGGATCACAGGGCCAGGTTTTGTCACTGACTAAATTATTTACTTAGGCAGAAATTTATACAGTTGCTGTTCCACCATATTTGCTGGTATGAGAAAGATTTCTAGAGGCTTCAGCTGCACACTGGGACAGAAGGTGTCCCTGAAAACTGTGTAAATTACTCAGCCATATAATTTCTAACAAAGAGTAACCCATGACTAACATCTACAAGCTAGAAGTGTTACCGTGCCTTTTTACTGGCTTTGGACAAATCAGTTGGACCATGTGGGCAACCATTCCTTTTCTTCTCTGTATCACTGAAATCAACCTAATTTCCACCCAGCAAATACTTGGTCTGTGTTCCAAATAACTTCAGGTAGGTAGAGTCTTTTCACTTGTAATTAATTAGGCAACAGAACTTTTACCTACTTCTCACGTACCAGAAGGGCAAACTTCAACAATTTCTTGTTTACCATTACACCAGTTCTGTGGTCAGAAAGATACCCAGTTTGAAGATGGGCCTTGGAAAAGTCTGGCAAAGCTGCCACTGTGCTCAGCAGAATCAGACATACGCTGTCCCAACACAAAGGGGATAGCAGAGTATTGTGGTTTTCATGAACTGGTCTCCTTAACGCTTTCTCACCAAGGCAGCACTGCATTTACCATCTCAAGTGCTCATGGGTAGGGCAAGGTTTGACTAGCAGCAAACCTTATTCTGTAGGCAGACTGCATATAGCCATAAGGTATGTTTCGTATTAAGAAATGTAAAGAAATGTATCTTTAACAGATCTCTTCGTCACATTATAAATTGTTCCATTTGTGCACAGAGTACACAGCCTCTATACTGCACAACAAATAACCTCATAACACTTTTTCAAGAGTGCCAATTAAGCTGGCGGCCAAGCAGCTCCACTCCCCTGGGCTTCACTGGGTCTTGCTCTCCTGCTCCTCCACTTAAATAACTAGATGATTCTCAGTGTGACTACTATCTGGTCAGGAAAGACTACAGACACATTCAGGATAGTAAAATACTTCTTTAGAAAGGCCAGAACAAGATCCTGAGGATGCTTTCCCATCAGAAAAAAAAAAAAGAAGTGGTGAGACTTCACCCTATGCATGCTCCAGCCCCACTAAGGCAAAAATAGACTGAAGGACTTGGCTGGTTATATAAACCATCACTTTGCATGTCAATTTATAGAAAGTTCTCACGTGAGGATTTAAATTGGGTAAGATCTAAATGAAGTTGCCTCTCCAGGTTTTTGGAAATGTAACACAATGCGTTCTCCTGATAAGAAATGTTTTCCCACCGGCTGAAGGGCGTATGTCTCCCTCTGGGACATCAAGTATTCAATTATTTGAGGGAAATTATTCTACTATTTCCAACAGACTTTGAATGTTTTGTTTAGAAAAGGATAAAAATACACAAAGTTGAACAAGCTTTGCAACTGTCAGATTTCTGACCCAGCCCTTCCCTAAAGACCAGCAACAGGCAAAACTACATGTTTGCAGGCTTTATGAAAGAAATTTTATTTAGTTTCACCCTAAAAAATAACTTTAGATCACTATTTAGAAACAACGCTGCCCAACGAAAGTGACAGAACACAGAGTCATACAGTACTGTAGTTAAATGACAACTTTTTCCCAGGGGGTTACATAGCCACCACCTTCAGATGGGAACACTTCTCCCTTTGATTCAAAAATGGCTGAGAGAGGAGGGAAGGAGCTTGGTTTCCATCCACCCAGAAACCTGGCCCAGTCACCAGCAGGTTTTCTTGCAAATGCCTTAGGAATGCATACTGAGTCTCCTTCATCTGCATGACAATCCTTGCTCTATTCTAGAGCTAAAGAACAATTCCATGGCCTTGTTAGCACTTGATGTATTTATTTTTTAAACCTCTGCCACTATCATTGATTCTTACCCTTAGAAGCACGTTCACTTTACAAAGGAAACGTTACGAAGAAGTGAAGTGGATCCATCTAGCTGCTCTCCCTGAAGTGGGCACATCCCTCCCCACTGTGTCTCCTACAATGCTGGGAATCAAGAAATGGTAATAATGGGCCACCCCCTGTTTCACCTCGCTTATTTATGCATGTTACTCATTAGCACACTGCCAGGCACAGTGTTTAAATCCTGAAGGCAGGTGAACAGACCTGAGTGGCTAGAAGAGAGAGCTCTGAATTTCAAGCATCTCAAATGTGCGTTCAGGAGCACCAGTCTGGGACCCAGCGCTCCCTTGCTTTGCTACAGGAATCTATTTCTGTATCTATCAGCCCAAAGCCAGCTGGGGTGACCAGGGATACAGTTCATTCATCTCCAGAATTTCTGCTGCTTCCTTGAAAGCACCAGTCTCGCAAATTTTCACTATCTGGGTGTTTGGCTTAATAACTTAAATCCACATCAGGACTTCTTCAGTTGTACTTTTTAAATTTCCTTTTTGGAAAGAAAAAAATAAAAATAAATAATCCCCTACACCCCCTTTTGGATATTTTCCCCTCTCCAATCTATTAAAACCTCTGCTTGTTTACTATCTGAGACCTTATAAACAGCATCAGTCACCAAATAAAGCACCAGCTAGTGCTGCCAATATAGTAATTAAGAACAACCGGCGTGCTTACACTCAAGCTTTTACTGGAGAAATCAGAATCTGTTAAAATCTAGCAAAACTCAACCCTGCACATATGTTGTTTTGTATTGTTTTGTTAAATGGGATGGAACATACCAGAACTTTAAAGATCAAAAAAACCCCATAATTTCCTAAAACATTTGGAGCCTTCACACGCAGCAAAAAGGGATAATTATCAAAGCGTTTTGCTGTCACAATTGTTCATTTGGAAGAGGCATGGAAAAAAACACAACAAATCCAAATCCAAAACTCCCAGCTAGACAGAATAATATTGCCACAACTGCAGTAAATAAGGAGAAGTGTTAGGCAGGTCGGGGGGAGACATCAGAGTAGCATTCCGCGCAAGGTCAGACAAGACAACCAGGACCATTGAGAGCAACTGCCTGAATAAGACAAGCTACGCATCTCACCCTGGAAATGGGGTGCTGTGCCCCATGGAGCCACTCACTGCTTTGGGCAGGCATCCCTGCTGACACCGCCTAGGAGGTGTGGGAGGTTGCTCGAGGCATCTCACAACAGCCAGCCCGAGGTGAGGAAACACATTTCAGGGATGAAGAGGGAGCAGGGCTCTTCCCTCCCATCAGAATTCTTGTTTCTTTGCCCCCTGCTACATACTTTTATCCCATACAGGAGGGATGGAGGGAGGGATGAGGGACTGTCATCACAGACTGAAATGGAGTTTGACACACGAAAACACCCTGCACATGCAAAACCCAACTTGATGTGCTCCTATCCATTTTTTTTCCAGAAATACTGCTGCAGGGAAGCAATTCACTTCAATTACAACCATGAATCCTCTTTGGAAACTCCCATTTCCAAGTTCACCTCTTCTCCCTCCGCCTGGGTAAGTGGAAGTCTTTTCTTAGTATCACATTAACTCCAACAGTGGCCACAAAATCCATTTCTCACTCAAGTCTCACATTTGGCCACTCAAATGAAATCTGGCTTGTTACACAAGCTGAGGTAGAGTGGTCTTGAATAACGAGATAATTAATTTTTTAACAGAAAAAAAAAAGTTAATTAAATGTGATGTAGAAGCATTTTGTGGCATGACAGAAGTCTCTCTCCTGCCATACAGGAGATAGGGGGAGGAGGTGGACAGGGATACCCACCCCACCACTTGCCCTGCAGCAGGCACAGAATAAAGCTGTAGCACTTCAGCCAACATATTCATTCGAGGCAGCGTTCAAAGGCTGTGTTCACTGGCCAGTTCTTTCTTGCTCTTGTTACAGTCTTTCCTACAAAAATGAGATGTTGGAATTTCAATGTGTTTTGTGTTCAGCAAATTATAGTCGTTTTCAAAACATCTTTAACCTTCTCAGCAGCCGGTGGCCTGTCAGGTGGACCTTTCCTGTCTTTTCATACTAACAGTCTGACAAACCTTTTCTGCAAGAGGCAAGGCAGGCAGAGAGACGGTACATGAAATTGCAGGATATCAGCCAAACTGGTAGTGCGCACCACACTGCTCGCTATTTAACTCCGGGATGTTAAATCCTACTATCTCATTTCTGACACACATACAAAAAAAGAGCAACCACAAAAAATGGCCTTGGATTCATCTATTTTTGTGACAAGCTGCTTTCATTTCGGCCTCTGGAGTTCAGAGAGCAGAGACGTGGTTTACATGCATGTACTGTGGATGAGCTTTTCTTTTCTGAAGGACTGAAGCCTAACTCTACCTGTCTGAAAGCTCTGGATTTAAAAGCCATTTTGGAAGATGACACTATTATGATGTCTCAAGTTATTTTAGAGTTTATCTCACTCAACAATACCCTTTGAAAGTATACCTAACTTGAAATGCGTGGCTTCATGTTGAAGCAACATGCTACATGCAAACAGTAGTGAAGGTTTGGGGTTGCAACTGATTTCCACAGTATCCTTACGTCCTGCCCCTTATTCTTTTTGTAGTTTACTTCCTGATTTGAAAAGTATGGGAATACTACCCCTCCTTCTTCTCTTCCCACCTCCTTAGGTGCATCATCTTTTTGCAAGTGGCTGAATTGCATGCCTGTATGAGCACAGCAGCAAGGGGGCTCCAACTGCACTCATGTTTTTCAGGGAGAAGAGTAAATGCTAGTTAGCAGTGAACAGAACTAACAGAATCTGAAAACCTATAGTATGAAAGATCAAAATGTAATCTCTCCTCATGTCTCACTCAGCAGTCAGTAAATGCTACTTACTGTTTGCAATGAGGTCTAGAGAGGGTACTTCCTCCTTGTTCTAGGTGTGTATTGTAGGTGAACATGGTTAGGAAGAAATCCTTGCTAATGCTATATGGTGGTCATGCCTATGGTCCCACCACATACTTCCATATCATGCCAACAGTGCCAGACACGATGTGAGCCAAATACTGGTATGAGACTTATAAAAGATCTTGCAAGAAAATGTTAGGGTTTCTTTTTCTAAAGTAATGGCTAAAAATCCTTGAGTGGAACAGGTTTGCCATCAGACTGCTTCTACCCTGCTAGCAAACCTGCCAGAAACTACAGGCTCCCAGCTCTCAGACAAGAGAGCCCTTATTGACCAAATGCTCACAGGAATACGGAGCTGCTACCTCATGTTCTGGCAAACATCCCTGCAAAAGGTGGTGCTGTGATTTATGTGCCATTTAATGTTGTTTTCAAGACATTCACTGAACTGAAGAAGCACCATTAGAACATGTCAAGCACACGTCAAAACCCATCTAAATCAACAGGGGCTGAAAATACATCATGTGCTTGACATACAATAATTGACATGTCATATTACATTTGACATTTCAAGGACAGTAGTGCCTATTCAAATGGAGACATGGTAATATAAGTATTTGTTTTACTTGAGCTAACCAAAATCTAACAGGTCACCTCGGTGAAGAGCTGTTTAGAAAATATATGGGGGAAAAAAATAGTATTTTAAAAGAGTAAAATCTCTAATGGCTCAAATTATTAAATGCAGAAGAGCCACCTTACAAGAAGATAACTACTAACATACCACTGTCTTGGGGGAAACTTTAGTCACACTGGCTAGCAACCTCCTACTCATTTCCATGTGTCCTGGTTTTCATCTGGGCTAGAGTTAATTTTCACAAGAAGCTGGAAGGGGACAAAACCAGGAGACACAAATTACAAGGGATATTGCATACCATATGAAGTTGTACTCTGTATATAAAGGGGCTTGGACAGGAAAGAGGGGTCACCGCTCAGGGATAGGCTGGGCATTGGGTTTTGGGGTGGTGAACTAATTGCACTGTGTATCATCCATTGCGTGTATTCTAAGTGCTGTTGGTATTTTCCTTGTCCTTTGCTGTCCTAGTAAACTGCCTTCATCTCAATCCATAAGTTTTACCTTTTTCTTCTGATTCTCTTTCCCACCCCACCAGGACAGGGAGGAGTGAGTGAGCGGCCACGTGGTGCTCAGCTGCGGCGAAACCACACCACCACAGACACATAATTTCACCCATCCCTCTCTACTCCTTTTGCAGCTCTTCCTGGGTTGAGGCCTACAACGAACAACGCCCAGATTATCAGCATGGCAACTGATCAGAAATACGGATTAGCATGATGAGTACAAGGCAGCAGGCACACTGCATGGGTCACACTATTTTTCTCTACACAGGCTAGTCAAATTGCAATGCAGCAGAATTTTGAATTACATATGCTTCACCTGACACCTCGTCCTCTCTCCTGGAGGCAACTGCATGGAGACATCACCAGTAATAACAAAGGTCCTACAGGATGTGCTGAGAGGAGAAAGGAAGAGGTAGTACAAACCATCCAAAGAAGAAGCGGCAGCCACAAGCTATTCCTTACAGTAGCACTGGGACATTCTCCCAAATTTAACACACAAAAAAATGAGAGTCCACTGCCATACCTTCTTCCACTTCCCACCCATAAAGGATTCTTGGGCTTTTAAAATTCATTTCAACATTCTAAAAGGGTTTTCCCACCATATGTTGTGATGCAGAGGAAAGGTGCTGGCAGCAAGTTTTTCAACTGAGGGCTAAATAGATGAAATTAATCTGCTGCCAGTGCTTTTACCCGATACTTTCATGTACAGTCTTAATCGATTCTTTCTTGTTCTGTCTTCTTTACGTTACCCTGAGCTGCTGTTTAGCCAAGCCCCGTGTATTTAACTTTTCACCTCTGTCCTCTCAGCGACTCCCTCCAGCTATCTAAGCAGTTTGCTGCTCTTCTCAGGTCTTGTTCAGATTTGTACAGGTGCTGAATGCAGCAGAGCTCCCTGAAATAATGCTGTATTCTCAGAAAAAAAACATGACAATAGCATTTGCAGGATGAGGCCCATATGATGTCCGTGTAATCTAATAATGTGGGGCTGTGTGGAGGCAGTATAAGAAAAGCCACTGTTAAGCGAGGGAGGGTGGAACTGCCAGCACCAAGAATGAAGCCAGCATGCAGAACTCTCAAACCAGGTAAATACCTCCCTTTGCAGAGTATTGTTCCCCTCCATATTTTCTTCCCTGCAGAGCTCTACTTCAAAGAATGCAATGAATTTATTAACGACTAAATGCCCAATCCCATAAATCTGTCAGAGCTTACTAGAACTGATTTACCTTTTTTAAACCCAGATCCTGCTTCATAAATTCTGAGATGCTTATGCCCAAATGAGAAAGTAAACAGAAATATTGTTAGTTTAAAGCTCTATTAAACCAGAAGAGTGAAAAAAGAGATTGGAGGAGGTAATCACATTAGATCAGCAAGCAGAGAATTTTAACTCTCCCCCCAAAAAGTTTTTGATCTACCTTCTTAACTGCAGCAGGTACAAAGTAAAATAGTATGAGTAATCTGTCATAAATCTCATTCTGCTTTCAGAACTATGGAGAAATGAGCAAGGTAGAGAGAAAGATACGGTGCCAGGGTTTCATTTTAGACCTTAGAATTAAACACAGAGATCAAGTAGTTCAAAAGAGATGAAGGAAGAAAGACTTCATGTAAGTTGTGAATTTAACTTCTTCATAATAGTTGTGTCTAGGCTGCGATAACAAGACAAGAGTATACTGGGGAAAATGGAAGAAGACAGAACTACTAATGAACGTGAAGTTATTTTCAAGACTTGGAATAGGATAATTCAAAGAACTGAGAACAAAAAGGAAGAGTAAAACTATAAAGCACTTTTTGACAGCCTTCTTTTTAAAAAGTGCCTGAGCAGATTTATCAAAGTGTGTGAAATCTTTGATCCTAAGCTGAACTTCCATGAAAACAGAATCATATTCCTTTCTGTTTGGAGGTCAGGGAAATGTTGCCAGAGCCAAAGAAAAGGACAAAGAGCATTTTCTGATTTTAAATTAGGGAGTGCTGCATGTGGAGGCACAAACGTCTCTATATATGTAGCTAAAAAGCAGCTCCCAAACACAATGTGTATTTACACATTTAATTGACTAAAACCAAGAGATCAAATCTGAATAGCTGAAAAGTAAAATAGCATCACATGACACAAGTGAAAAGGAGCTAATTGAAGCATAGTGTTTTATACAGAGAATGAAATACGTAAACTTACTCAGAATGTTTTTTTTCTAATTAACAGCTGTATCAAGGCTCCGGAAGGAAGATGCACCAGTGATGAAAAGATGTAAGGATGTTGTAATGACAAGAGGTATCTACTCTGAAATCACATTGAGCATCAAATACTAGGTATTTTCAGTTTTTGTGTATGCCATGCTAAGCCCAACCCTGCTCTGCTCCTCCCTTCCCCTGTCCCCACCAGCAACCCACCAACGTGAATGAAGCCATTCCGCCACCTGGCATGCCATACATTAGGGATGGGACATTCACATAGATTCAAGTCATAGAAACATAGAATGGCCTGGGTTGGAAGGGACCCCAAGGATCACAGAGTTCCAACTCTCCTGCCACAGGCACGGAGAGTCATGACAGTCTTACATCAACCACCATACCTCTACTCCTTCAAGCATGCAACAGGATTTCCAATGCCTTCAGGAACTGGATGGGATGTGCTGACCTATGCATGAAGCTGTTTGCTTCACAGCCCTAACATGGAAACATGAGTTTCTGCTTGCCCCAGAGCCAGAGGTCAGAGGTACCTGGTCTAATCGACAGTGTTTGCTGGTTCCTGCAAGCTCTGACTTTGGTGGGGTGCTGCCCTGCTGGAAGAGAGGAGGCTGGGCTGGTGCAAGAGAGGTTCACCATACCTGGGTCTACAAAATGGGAGAGCCGGGGCAGAAGGAGCAGCAAAGGAGGACCAGACAAGTGAGGGCACTAAATGTCACACAGGACACAAGTTCCACTTCAAGGTTCTACAAGTCTTCAAGTCGTCTAGACTAAAGTCACTAATTCTTTTTTCTAATTCTAACTAGAGGGAGGGAAAAAATGAAAACAAAACCCAACAAACTGTTCTTTCTAAGTCAAAAGGCACAGCCTTCTCCAATCAACTCGATCTTCTTCATGCACCTATCTTGCTCCCAGTCCTCCCCAGTATGCTACCACTTGGTATGAGTCCAGACTTCCCAGTATGGTGTTACACAAGGGACTGAGAAGCTGGAGCCAGAGAAACATCTGAGGGAAAGGAGACAAGACAGATGAAAAAAGCTACGCCACACTGCAGTGGGAATAGCATCTCTGTATATGTCCTTCTATCCTCACTCCCAGGATAGTCTGCCAGCCCTTACAAAGAAGAATGCAATCAACTTGGGAAACAGTGAGCAGACTTTTTAAATCAAGTGAAAACAAACAAAAAGATGCTTGTCAGTTAGCAAGCCCTAATTCAGACCACAATTCTGACAGCATCTTTACATATACTCTTCTAAATCCAATTTGCTTTCAGTGCAACTACTTGCAAGAATATAGCCACGAAATGGCACAGGGGGTTTTCTTTTTCTCTGGAGAGAAAGCTTAGCTTCTAACCAGCTTGGTTAGCTTCTACACACATACTTTTTCAAGTTCATCTTTATGTTACACAGTTTGTGCTCCAAACTAATATCTTAAAGAAAGCTCAAAAACCCTCTACAATTTCCCTGTCAGGTGAAGCCTGGGGTTTTAACAACACTGTATCATAAAATTATTTTAAAAAAAAAAGATGAAAAAAGTAAAAGTCATGTCTTGCTATTTAATATCCTAGCAATATCATAGATATGGATGCAAATGGCATCTTATTGAGCACAATACTGAAGGGAATGCTTTCAGTCTCACTTATCTATACCCAGCTGGTTGCAATGTTTTCTTGCCTCCTGTAAATGTATACTTACATGTAAATTGTTGTCTTCCCTTTAGCACTATCTTATTTCTCAATTTTTACATGTGATTAGAAAATTCTTATTAGAATTAGCATACCTAGACTACCTGTACACAAAAAAAACCCAATTAAAAATCCAAAATACTTTTAGAAATTTCCCATTATTGCCACTGAAGTGGAAAGCAAACAGATCAATCCTATTGCTCCGAGGGGCTTTTCTCTACTATTGTTTTCACATACAGATTAATTGAACGACAACTCCAGAAAATGCAATCAACACTTAGTCTCAACTCTAGATGGCAGCATCCTCCTTTCGTTTTTACTTTTCTCCATCCTTAGTTTCCTGGTCTTTGTTCTTTAACGCTCCCAACAATTCTATACTTCCTTCACTTCCCCCAAAATAAAGACTTCAGTGCTCCAAGCTGCATTTGGGGGAAGATGACTGGAAGGCGTTTTCACTAGAAGAAATCAGGCCATTCCTGCAGTTAAGCCACACAATTCTTCAAAGCTTATCGAATAATTGAGGCCTGAAGTGGGGGAAAAAAAAGAAAGGGAGAATTTTTTCCCCCCCCCTCCCCCTTTCCCTATTACAGTCACCTGGAGAAACGTTAGAAAAATAGTGCTTCTTTTTGTCTAACAACAGCCCCTCAGATAGAAAGGGAGGGGGCAAAGGACAGAGACAAGAAAGAGCCACAGAAGAAACGGAACAAAAAAGTGCCATTTCATAATGACTTTCAACGGGGGGAAGAAAGTCTACCTGAAGAATACAGCTTGAAAGCACTGAACAGTTTTACAAATCTCTCTCTTCGGGCACAGTGTACTGACACTACGCTGGTGGAGTTAATTAGATGAGCTGAGGCTACGTTATGCACTGTAAAACTTAACATGTAAGGGAAGCTATTGCTCAAGATAAAACCACCTTGTCTGAACTTCTTCCCTTTTCCCCTTCTCCTAGGATTTGCATTTTGTTTTGCCACTCAGCCACCAGTCTTGGCAAGTCTCCAGATTTTTTTACATATGTCCTTCCCCCACACTGTTGCTATTACCTTCTGCCTGTAATGGGCGTTGGGTAGTGTACCATACCTCCTCCCAACTCCAGCATTTCTCACACGTTCTTCAACCTGATCACATTGCTGGCATTCACATGAATCAAATAAAAACACAGAAATAGCCTAAACAGACATTTCTAAAAATCCATGCACACATAATTCCTTAACATCTGCACACTGTTGCAATTAGAGGCTGATTCTGTGAACCCACGAGCAGTTTTATTTGGGCAAGCAATTCCAGTTTGGTTGGATCAATCCCCTCTGTGCAGTTTGACAAATGTGCTTTCAAAACCAAGCTATTCGACTTCTAAGCTCACATTTCCCATCAGCATTTTGAGGATTCCCACATACAAACATTACCATGGCCTTATTCCTACTGGTAAGGACACACAGGGACATCAGAGACCACTCAGGAAACTGTCTTTTGGAATAGTTACAGCCAAGTGGTATTTAAATGCAGCGCTCCAGCACATCACCATGTCAGCACCGTGTGCTAGGGTTCTGTTCATGCTACCTCCACAGCTCATGGGCTTCTTTTTTCTGTATAAAAGCATCCACACAGTTCAGTCCCCTACATGCCATTTTAGGGTCCTAAATATCCTAAGG
This sequence comes from Zapornia atra, assembly GCA_013400835.1. Classification (NCBI taxonomy): domain Eukaryota; kingdom Metazoa; phylum Chordata; class Aves; order Gruiformes; family Rallidae; genus Zapornia; species Zapornia atra. Next base: position 185,361 of record VZTU01020457.1, on the reverse strand, counting down.
CTGGTGAAGCTGAAGTTAAGAGGCTAATGCTTGCTGTGAGGCATGCGCATGGTCTTGTGGAATGATAAAAGCTATAAAAATACAGAAACATCCAAGAGTTAATCCTTAATCCTCACCTTTCTCCACTTCTGTGAGAAACACAGAAACAAAAGAAATGAGAATTCTGAGAAACTAGGTTTTAAGACTACTAGCCTGACAAAGATGTACCATAAGGAACATAAAACCATGGAGGAAATATAAAAAAACCTAAGTTTACCTTCTTAATTAATCTCTGATTCATTGTAGTGCAAGGTCAGACAATTTTAAGAAGTCTGAATACAGAGCAGGCCTATTACTAGACTTTACTTGACCACCATTACTAATTACATGATCATTAAATGTCATTTCTCATGGCACAGGCCTACCATACACCTAAAATACCGTAACCAAAGGCAGCAATTTTGCTTTCTTCCCACTCCATCCCAAGCCATAGGTGCCTCTAACGCTATGGAGAAGCAGGTTAGGGAGCTAACATGAGCCACTGCCCTCCCTCTCCTGTGTGATTCAGTGGCACTCTACTGAACTTTGGTACCCACACAAGTGGCCAAAACACATCGCTAGGAGGAAGGACTGGATTCTGCCCATTAGAGTTGCCCATTCATCTGTGCTGTCAAGTTATCCCTTACTTTGTAGTATCACCAAGTCACACTACTGAAAGACTTGAACACTAAGTCAACAAAGGAAGACTTTCACCTACATACACACCAAAACTTAACTTCCTTGTCACATCACAACTGAAGCATCCCAGACATAAAAGTGTCTTGCAGAAGACCACACTAACACTATCCCAATACGTTTTTATGTAGTTCTGTGTTGCGCCTTAAGGTAACAAACTTAAATTGGTGGATCTAAACATTAAATCCCACAAACTGGATGCAGGTTGCTGAACCTGTGTCCACGTGGGACCCCATGGAAGTTAAAGACACTCCCTGAAGGTGGAAAAGGGTTGCTTCAACAAGTGAATTTGCACCACTGGGATCAAAATCTTTACTTCTGAGTCTAACACAGTTACGATTCAGAAATGACATGTGAACCACAGCCACTTCAAAAACTGTAACTTGAGGGCACAACACAATTTATGAGAGCATCAGAAGTCACCAGTGGTCTCACCCTTAGGACTGTACTAATAAACAATTCATTGTCGTGCTACTAGAGGGAGCAAAAAGAGAGCAAACAAAGCAGTAAACCTTCCTCTTCCCTTTCTTCTCAATTATTATCAGGTTTATCTATAATTCATAGGTTTTACTATGAGAACCAAGGTAATATCTGAACAGAGTTCAGATTTATGAATTTATTCTCTCAATATCTAAGTGAGGTTGATGGACAATATTCCTACCATTTGTCAGACAAAGGAATGACACAGAGAGTAAGTAACTGCGCCCTTTTTTTTTTTTCCTTCATTAAGTATCATCTAGAATAGAAAATATGGGTGATTGGGGCATCCTTGAAAGCCAGGGCATAAGAAAGCTAAGATAATATGGATGCTATATAGTACATAAGTCACAACCCCATATACCTACTGAATGCAAAACTCAGTGGGATACCCGATAACTCATTCTTCAAACTCCTCTTTCCTGGCTTTCACTGGGCACTCCTTTTACACCATTCAGGAACAGAACTCACACACTAATTTTCAAATAGAGATTTTTTTTAGGTGGTATTTTTACCTTACGTTTCTTATCATTAAAACTCCTTCTCTACCTTACTTTTAGACTCCTTTGATAGCTAAAAGAAAGGCAGACATAGGGAGCCACTGGCAATTCTTGGGATAATTCACTTCATGTATCTTAAGATATATATTTATTTTAAAATGGGATGGAGATGTCCAACCCTCTCCATTAAATGCAAAATGAATTCTACTTACGTACTTTACTGGTGAAAGGAGTCATGCCAACAGAAACACTGAGCATTTATTTTTCCATGGTAATACCTTTAGCCGTTGCGCTGAAGGCAACAGGTGACACTGAGAAATCAAGACTTCACATAGCTGATAAAAAAAGGTGGTGGTTTGCAAAATGCATTTAAGAGAGAGGGGAAGAAAAAAAAAGGAGGAAAAAAAAAAAGCTCATTTGTTTTACAAGTTGTTTGATTGCCCAGCAAATTGCTTAGTCATTTGTCTACTCGTATTTGCCATACACATACATTTATGAAAATATAGTCTGAGGGAGGGACCGCGGAGGGTGTCTGGAGGCAACGCAGGGCATGCTGATACACCCTTGACTTTAATGTATCAGACTTGTAATGAGAACTAATTTGGTTCTAAGCACTAGCTTGGCAGAAACAAAATACTTATAGACTATTAATAGAGAAACTTTTCACAGAAGCTGTGACCTTTATGACTTAGCATGGTTTACAGCCCTACCTCTGTTACAATTAAGCAGATCCTTGCTGCACAGCAACATGTTTGTGTCTTTTTCTCCCAATTATAAGGGACTGCTAATGTAGAGCAAATCTTGGGTACACACACTGATGCAAATCCCTTCTGCAGTAGAGGTGTACTGAAACACAGTAGGGGAAACACACAGGCTTTATGGTGCTCTGAGCGATTATGTCCCTTAACGTCCCATAAAAGTCTGTCCTCAGTATCGATAGCCATTCTGGTCAAAGGCCTATGGAAATCTGAAGACAGTCCTCTCTATGCTGTGATAAAAAAACCTAATTAATAGGAGAAAATATTGTCAGTCACAACATTGCAGTAGAACTGCGGGTGGTATGTATTCCAGTGGTTAACTCTCTCCCTTCAAAGTCAGACATATGTAATAAATTTCTAATGACTCTAAGTATAATTAAACATTTAAAAACCCTATTGCAAATGTCTGATGGAAAATAGTTATGAAACACATCAAAGGGGATAGTCCATTTACTATTTCAGCCTTTATTTGCCAAGCCCTGTGTAAACAAAGATACTGGTCATTAAGGTCACCGAGACTAGGAGAAACAGGGAAATAACTGTATCAGGACCATTTCTGACACAAGTGGTTAAAGTATAAAACTGTGAAAATATGTGATGCAAAATCCACAATTGCATTTTTAGGCACATTAACTCAACTTTCACTTATTTGTCTGACTCCATCTGCTCACTGCTGTAACACACAGCAGCACACAGAGCATTAGCGGAAGGACATACAGGCTAAAAGTGCAGGTGCATGGGATTAAACAAACAAAAAAACCAACCAAAAAACATTCTAAAAAGTCAAAAGATGATGAACTAGCTCCAGAAATACAAGCTAGAGAGAGAAATTAGAAGAATTGGTACAGTAAATCTAGTTCTTCCTGGCACCGCAGAAATGAGGAGCTCTACTGGGGACATGCCAATAGCTCAAGCAGCAGAACAGCAACAAGCATCATTCTGTCATACTTGGAAAACAGAGGGCTGGACAAGCTACCAACTCATTAGAAGCAAATGGGGAGAGTAGGCTAATGACTGGCATTTCAGTAGTTTTATGCTTTGCAACTATTTGTGCCACGAGAAACGATTTGTAATGATGTTCTGAGTGTAAAGAGTGATAGAACAGTTCATGGAAAGGGTGTTTCTTTATCTGATTCTTTGCAACAGAGTTAAACAAGGGCAGATACAGGATTAATTCAGATCTCAAGAAGAGAGCTCAGAGTGAAAAGTGTCCCTGTGAAAAGATGTGTCCCACATCTTTGACAGCTGGCCACAACCACGTTACACTGTGAATGCCAAATTTGTGAGATAACCGAGGGGAGATAGTAGAGCTCTGCACGGCCAAGAATGTAACGATAGGAGGTGATTATCCACTGTTTTTTCTAGGAACTGGAGGCTTAAACTGAACAGAGGGAAGAACTTCTTTGTAACGGAACACGTACTCGGAACTCCCTGTCACTGCATACTGCAGAGGCCAAGAGAATGGATGGGCTCAAAGGAGGATTAGACAAGTTCACGAAGGGCAGGGCCATATACAGGTATTAAACATTACGGCCAAGAAGTGGCCTCAGAGGCTGAAGGTGGATAAACTACTCATTTTTTTAAGCTGTATAAAGTAGATGATGTATAGAGGGAGGGGACACAGGTATTCCAGAGGAAGACCTGTTCTATACCAACCTCATTTTTCTATGCTTTTGGTAAACACTAACAGGGTTACTGAGTTTTCTTGGACTGACTCAGCAGGAAGGATTTCAGACATTGGTCAGTTATTTCTACACAGACACACACACGTCCCCTTTTGAAACCAAATGCCAGCTTTAGTGAAGGACTCCCGTGTCAGAGGAGTAGGTCGGCTGGTTCTTATGCCAGCAGGACTAGGATGAACTCCAAACTCCACATTACTTGGGGCACTTACAAACACATGACACATGCAACGAATGATAGCTTTAAAAACAGAAGACAAGGGATCACGCTTGTCAGAAAGGAAAGGGTTCAATTTGCAACACCGAGGCTATCCACCAGTCTATCTACCGTCTAATGAGGCAGGGCTCTTCATTATACACTGCCCGTTGTTTTATTCAGGTTGAATCCACGTGACAAGTTCTTCACTATGAGGGTCGTAGACCACTGGAACAGGTTGCCCAGAGGTAGTGGAGGTCCCATCCCTGGAGATACTCAAGGTCAGGCTTCATGGGGCTCTGAGCAACCAGATCTAGTAAAGATGTCCCTGTTTACTGCAGGGGGCTTGGACTAGATGACCTTTAAAGGTCCCTTCCAACACAATACATTCTATGATTCTATGACAAGTTGATAAGCATGGTACCCCTTCCTACTGAAGAGTATTTTACAGTCCATAAGGACATGCCACCTTCTCAGTATCACCTAGCCCAGGAATTAGGGAGCATGAAGAAATATCTATGGGCATGGGTAGGTGGGCTTCTTGGTCTTGGTGAGAGGGGCTGGAGGAAGGGTGAGGAACCATTGCCAAGGCAAGTGCTGAAGGGACAACAACAAAAAAGAATAGGATATGCAGGCTGCCAAAGTGATTGACGCATACTGGAGGCAGCAATGGGCAGTTTGAAAGGTTGAGAAGTGGTGGAGATTTCAGCAGCTAACTCAACCAAATGGGTATCCTTGATCTTGCTGTTAAGGGTAATTTTCTCTAAAAACATCCCTACTCTACGAGCAGGATATCTTAGCGACTTTTGCTCATCAGGTGTGGTGGTACAAGCAACAACACCATGGAAACCACGTTAATTTTCTCCACTGACATCATTGTAGGGCTTAAGTGCTTGCACCAGGATCATACACAACAGTATTTAACGATATTACCATGACACAGTGATGGAGAGGGTGGCTGGGAAAGGGGAACGCAAAAAAAACCCAAAACCAACAAAAACCCTCCACAAAATTGCCTGACAAGTCATTTTTGTGAAATGAAAAGTAATTTACACAGCAGTTTTACAGAAAAGAGAATTATGCAGTTAATCGGCACTGCTGGATAATTATACTGTACACGAGGCCTTGCTTTTAGGGAAAAATATAAGCTAATAAAGAGAGTCAGACGATCTGTAGTGGCAGGGCTTTTGGGAGATACCGGAGACACAAAGCTAAATAATTTAAAGCTAAGGAGTATAATGACTGTGAAACTGAATTATTTTAAGTTTACATTAATTCTCCACCCAATTACATGTCTAACATTAAGTCCAAAAGCTAGAGAATTTCCCTTGGCTGCAAACAACCGCAGCGACAACAGGAAAGCCGAGGGGATGTGATCCCGAACATGACCAGACTCTGAATGCATCCTCCCAACTGCTGTGCACATCCTTAATATTCAGAGGTCTGTGAGAGAATTAAAGCCAGTTTACACTTCCCTCCGGTTACTGCTGGTTCAAGTAAGGTCTCTCCCTAATACGGTCAACTGCAGTCAATCAATTTTATTTGTGGTGCCTTTTTGTACCTTTCAAGCACCAGGAGCAGATGGCTCAGCCTGTCTGTCTTGCTGCCCCCCTC
>VZTU01020457.1:102843-179394 GCA_013400835.1 Zapornia atra | reverse complement strand
TCCCCCCCCCGCCCCCCGTTCGTAACAGAGAAACCAGTGAAAAGTTAAACAACACTGAATTAGCAATGAAAATGATGACCGGTGTAATGAGAGCGTTTCATTACCTTTGCGTTGTAAGCAATTTAGCCCTGATTATTATTGACCTTTGGTGATGCTGCATCCAAGTAAAACACGCTAAGCTAAAAAAAAGTATGGGTATACTGGAAGGTAGACATTGTTTCTGAGTGTATTCATAAATAAACCAGACTATTTCCCTTCCTGTGTTAGAGGTTTACCTTACAGCAGTTACCAGCCTTCAGCAGTCCCCTTTATTTTGTGTCTGCACCACAAACATGCTAAAACATGACGAAGTACACCTGGAAGATTATTATTATTACTACTACTACCACTATTCCTCCTTCTGTGGCACCCAAAAGAGCACTAGGTACTTCTCAAAGTAGTTAAAATGACAAACTATTGTGCCGCAGTGAGCTAATACTCGGTGAAACAGTAGAACTACACTGGGTGGAGGAACAGGAGGAGGTAGTATAACGAGAGGAAGTATACTGGTTACAGGGATAACATGAAACAGCTACTAATCTGGGGGACACGAGGTTCAGCGTACGCTGCCTATTCTTATTCCACACTGAAGAGGAATTCCCGTGACTGGACATTTTGTCAGCACGCTTCCCAAATCCTCTGTGTATTCCAAAAGTGCAGTTTGCCCACGTGCTAATCCGCATCTTTTTCTGCTTAGGTTTTGCAGCTTGAAAGCAGATAGAGTTGAAAGTTTTGTCAGGTCCAAACTAAACACAGCTATTAAGGATTTATGTTTCAACAAACAGCAACCACAGGTTTTGAAGCTTTCACTGATTTCACAGTGATGGCACAATAAAGTCCGTGACTTTGAGCCAAGATGCACCATGCCAGATGCACAGGAGCTGCTGACTTCCCTACACACTACATCGTGCACCAACGAACCACACCGTGGGACTCCACACATTCGCAGCACAAGTCAGAAGAACTTGCAACCAATTTGCTTCTCTCGCTCGCTCTTCATTTGATTTTTAGGGCTCAGTGTTCAGGAACCGTGCAGCCCACTTGGTGTAGCTGATCCACTCCTACTGAGGTGCTATGATGCCGTGTGAGCCTGCCACTCCCACACACCTCTGTGCCCCGACAGCACTTCCTCTTCTGCCAGAGAGATTACAGCATCCTTCACCTGCTGAGCACACTGAGGACAGCTCAGGGTGAGGAGGAGGAAGAGGGGAAGGTGCATTAAGAAAGCAGAAGACTGGGAAAAACAAGACCACTTGTTACCAAACCCATCTACCAGCATAAAAGCCAACTGCCACACAGTTCCCTGCTCTCTGGGCAACCAGATACCATCCAGAACAAAGCATGCTGTTGGCGCCTCCAGACTATTAATAATAGTAAGGTATGTGCTGCAGCGGGAGGGGGAACTGCAAGGGGTAGTGCTCCGCGGGGCTGGCATAAGGAATGGATCTGCTCCAGGCTGCCTGCCAAATGCACTGGAAAACTTGACTTTCCGGGGGCCGCTTAAAGATGCTTTTCTCCCTTCTGCAGTACTCGTCAGAGGGTTTTTGCCAGGACTGTGCTACACTGAGCCAATGCAGGCAGGAAGCACTCCTGCTTGCTCTCCAGCCTCCCCAACTGGTACTGCTGTCTTCTGATGTAACAAAGCCACTGGGCTCACTCCAACCACGCTACAGACAAAGGCTTCCGCTTCATCCTGCCATACCTGGGGTGGGGTTTATAGAGGTCACTGAAGACAGTGGTGAGTATTTGAGAGAGAATTCATTCCTGCTAGTCCCTTAATGCAAGGGAAAGCAATAGCAGAGGGACTATTCAAGTTCATCCAGGACTCACTTCACATGAAGAGATAAGGACAGTCTCACAAGATACAGAGGGGAGAGGAGAAAATTTCAGAATGCTTTGAGGGAAGCACCTCAGTCCCTGTTAATAGCCTCATGTACCAAGGGGTTTGGATGAAGGCAAAGGCAGTAAACCAGCACTGAGAAAGGAAGGGGCACCAGGGGGAAAAAAAATAAAATTGAGATGCTAGTGTACGTCGGTGCACCACTGAGCATGGGATAACATGTCCAAGGGAAGTAAAGTGTGCATTCACAGCAATACACTGCAGTTCAGATCTTGGATCGCTTCAAGTTTCCAAACAACATGACGTAGCCCTGAGATGCAAAGCGTCCCTGCTAGGGTGCTTCCTCCCGCTTCAGAGAGCTGACAAGCTGCAGAACAATGCACAGAGAAATGACGGATGGCTTAGTTAAAAGGACTGCAGACAGCTAGCTGCTAGAAGCATTACTACATATGTTGATGTTTCATAACGGAGTTTACTCTCATTACTGCTTGTGTGTCTGGTTTGCTATGTATAGCAGGAACAGTCAGGCAGGGCGAACGCTAGCTGATGTGCAGATCTGGTGCAACACCTCATTTTCAGTGACGGAGCTGAGCGAGGCTTCCCAGTTCATTTCTCCCGGCAGCCTGCCCTTGCTGTGGTGCACTGAGAGACAGCCTAGCTCTGTACAGAGCTGCATGCGGAAAATGGACAGCTTTTTCATATACAGCCTTCAGCTTTCGAACCACTAGCGCTGACTCCACAGGTAGGAGAAGCAATTTGGCTTCCATGTGTACCAAGCAGAAAGAATTTGAGATATCATCTGTGTTGCAGAGGATTAAAGCTACCAAGCGTCTATCTTAAAACATCAGCCTGCCTCACAAATACAAACATGCAGTTAGGGTTCCTAGGGACGCATTATCTCACATTCTACTATATGCCAAGGGGTTAACCTGAGCCTCAGAAATACATTTTGAAACTGGGTTTGTTAAGCTACTGCCACCTCCTAAATATAACGTTGTTTTTCATTCTAAAAAAGATATCCTTTAGGAGTTTCCTCTGAAAACAATAATTCTATGAGGCTGTCTTGAGGATTCCTGGAAGTTTTTCTCCTGTTCTAAAAACTACCCCTGCAAAGCCCCACACAGCCAAGCCTCTGCAATGGAGATGCCCAGAGGTTGCAGTCTTCATGGCTCCTGCGCCGGCTGCCCCCAGCTCTACAGCTCGACAGAGCCCTTCCTGACCAGAGTTAACTCTCTTCCCTAAGCAATTTTCACTTGACTTCTCAAGCTGCTTCTTGGAAGAGAACAGGTTAACTGAATTATCGCCTCATTGCAACCTAGATCCTATATGAACAAGAAAGCCCATAAGTACAGCACAGAAATTTCTTGAAATGCTCGGTTTTCCTGCAACCATTGACAGAATGTGTATTACTTTTCAACATCTAATACAATTTTGCCACCCCTGCCCCCATTCCTATAAAGGACCAACCGTGGCTTCTCTCTAAGACGGAGCGCACCTCTCCGCTCACACAGCTGACATTCTTCCAGGACTCTTTATTAACATTTTTCCCTGTGATGGCTGCTGCAGCTGAGCTGCTCTGCACAGATTTTCTGCTCAGTATGGGGGGTTGGGGAGGGGGGACGTTAATTATACAGAAAGATGGAGCTGGGCCAGGCAGCCCCTCTGGTGCACTGTCTCCTACATGCACAGCCTCCTTCCTGCTGTTTTGCAGCTACAAGGATCACCTGTTGGTCCTGGCACTCGCCCAAGCTGGGGCCTAGCGGAAATGACAGAATCAGCTAGAAACGAGAGCCAGCTCCTATTCCAGCCACCCAAATGAGGGAAATACAAAAACAGATGATGGCAACGTGACCTAGCCGCTGCAGGCAGCAGCCAAGAGGGGGTGGGGTAAAAGGGAATGGAGAAAGAAAGGGTATACGTCAACCCCCTCTCCCTCCCAAACCACTAAGAAGAAGCTTTCCCCCCTCTCTGTTCTTCCGTTTTCATATTCAGCACAGCAGAACCATAAGGAGAGTTTTTCTCCATACAAACACCTGCCAATAAGGGAGAATTAACTACCTTGTTCTTGCTCCTGTTTGGGGATGTTGGATGCTTCCCTCTCCCACGTGAGAGATGTCAAAGTGATATTCAGGTACGCAGCAGAAACAGCCTGCCTTTTCCAGGCCAGCTCCTCTCCGTGATGCATGGTGAAAGGCAATCTGCTCAGAGAGCTGTGTAAGGAATTCCCCTCTCTCATAACAGCAGCACTCAGCAAAACCTTTTACTTGATATTTGGGTAAGCTGTAGTGTCGCACAGCAGAAGGATTTAAGCACCACTCACTTCTCATTTTTTTCTTCTGGGCAGAAAAACAGCTAAGTAACCCTACAGAAAAGGAAATAGTCACTAACAGTATTTAAGAGAGCAATGCTGCCTTTTAAATGATAAAATTACAAGCTAATTACAACCTACATTTCCAGATCTGACTAGCTTAATACAAAATCTTGGAATCCACCTTTACTCAAAGCAGTAAGCATCCTAACATCTGAAATTTCTCATGAAAATTTTCCCTGGACCCTTGAGTTTAGTGACACAATAGATGTATACTCTCCACATCACTTAATAGGTTTTAAATGAGCATTTAAGAGGCTCTTTCAACCTATAATTTTTAGAAACAATAACAACAAAAGCAGGAAAAACCTAATTCTTAAAAGGAAGTTTTTCCCTCTCTGAGAGCAATGGAATGGGTCCCCAGAGCTTACTTCTTCCTGAGAAAACTCTTCATGAATAATCAATGCACAGACTAATTCCTCAGCCAGCCCCGAGCCAGCATTCAGCAGTCTCCCTGACTCTGGCCTTTAACACCTCCTGCGTTGCCCTCCCTGGTTTCCTAAGCTTCCTTAATTTCTGTTCTTTATAGCAGCTAGGTAGGTAAGCAGAAGCAGATTTCGAGCAGTGGGAGCAAGCTGGGGCTAATTTGCTCCTTATGAATTATTCAGGCATTCCTGATTCCTGCACCTGCACCGAGGCAGGAAGCTCGAGAGGAACAGTCATTACTCCTCTCCTGGGTTTGCACAAGCTTGGTTGCTGCTCACTTTGTTCTGTAACCAAGGGCTTCAGGTCTTGTATTAACCAGTGAAAGCCTGGTGGTGATGGTGAGAAATAACCTCAGGTTGTCAAATTTGCCCCTCCACCGCCCCAAACCCAGGGTAATCGTTCAACCCCTTCCGAGCCAAACAAACTGTAGTTTCTATCAGACTGCTGAATTCACCTCACACACACTAATCCGGATCAGACCATCAGCAGAGAAAAAAAACTGATGTGAGCACAAGCTGGTGTCGTCAGGTATTTACTCAGCTGTATTAGACCACACGTTTAAACTTCTCCCCAGCTCAGTAGGAAGTATTTCGTGTGCATCAAGTATTTCGTATGCTAACTCGATCATTAAAGCATCCTACTCCAGAGATAAACCCCAAATAAATTCTTTCTCTGGCATTCTGGCTAACATCAGGGGTACTAACAGTTTAATACTATTGTAAGAGTCTATATCGTGCTTTCAACAGGACTGATTTAACGAGCAAATAGGTCTTTTCCATCTTCATCTACTATTATCTTGGTAAACAGAATGTGACACCTAACTGCAAATCCAGATACGACCCATGAATCCAGACAGCCATTAGGAACATTTGCAGAGAGCAGATACGAACCAATTAGAGCTATGAACATTCTAAGATAACGGTATGTTTTTGGAGTTAATATGCTAAGGCAAACAGATCTAAAAGTATTATGCAAATTCAAAGCAGCAAACACCATTTTTACTGTATCTCACGTCCACGCTGGTGCTGAATATCTTTGGGTCTTGTCCTTTATTAACATGCTGTTACCAGCAAGTTCTCCAGTTAAAAGATCATCTCATTAACCCCAAGCAGCTAAGCATCATGCTTTGATTGATTCAGTAAAACAGATCTGTGGTAACTGATAATGAAACCTCTTTAATCCCTTCTTCTGAAATAAGGAGTCAAACCCAAGTGCTAAGGCATTCAGAAAGGTACCATCAATCCTTATCAAATTTGTGCTTTTCTTCTTTCTGTGCCTTAAAGAAGTTAATTCATTTCCCTTTCTATGCAGAACACGTGATTGGTCCTACGCTGCTCTTATCTCATTCTTATCCAATAATAGGTATTCTGGCTCTTTTTTTTTTTTTAAGGTATTTCAATCGGGCATGTAAACACATTTTATTCTTTGATGCTCTTTCATTCAGCACCATTAATCCCCAGCGTGAAATCAATAGACTTAAAACATTTTATCACGTCAAAACGCAACGCACAAATCCACAACTGACTTCAGCTCATCACACACACACACTGAATAGCTTGCAACTTGGAAACTATGCCTACTTTTTCCTTGGGAATCAGCAGACTCTGGGCTAGTCTTTTATTGAAGTAAACAGTTTCTCTTTCCAAGTATCTGCCACCAGGCCAAAAAAAAGAGATAGAGATAAACAAAACATGGGATTTTCTGTTTGTACTGCCATCTTTTTTTCATGCCTTGAGGTCACATTTGCCTTATAAGAAATGCTTACACTTGCTTTACTGCAACCTCTCAACAGTATGCATGTTTAAAAAAGTTTGAGAACAATTACAGTAACTGGGTTACAGAATGTACTGGAGTTGCGAGGGAAGGGGAAAAACATTTTTGCAGTTGTTTATTTTCCTTTTTTATCATCACACATTGTTTCTCTGCTTGAAAAGAATGTATAAAGGAACAACAATCATAGCTGCTTAAGAATAAAAAAAGAGAATTTGCTCTACCTTATACATGATTTCCAAAGCCATTAGGATACAGAAAGCGGCAAGAATGTCTCTGGGGCAAAAATGGTGGCTGAGGTCTAAAAACTAAAGACAGCCAGACCCATCCTATGATAGACAAAAGGGACAAAACCAGGTAAACAGGAAAAAGGAATACTGTGGATAATAGAATAACATCTTTAATTCCATTAGATTCAAAAAGCATTGAAGGCTTGCTCATTTGGAAAAAGAAAATATAGTTTGGAAAGTGAAATACACGGTGAAGGGTGGCAACTGGCATGATGAAACCCTGATTTGGGAGGCAGAGTCCTGGGTTCGGCTAGGATCATTTCCTTTCTAGTAGCTGGAGTAATGGCATGTTTGGGATTTCAGATGAGAGCAGTGCTGATAACACACGGATGTTTTCAGTTGTTGCTAAGCAGTCAAGGACTTTTCAGCTTCTCATACGGCCCATAACGATTAGGCAGTGGGGAGGGCATCCAGGAAGCTGGAAGGGACACAGCCAGGGCAGGTGACCCCAAGGGAGCCTGGTGGGGGAAGAGGTGCACAGCTCCAGGACATGAAATTTGGGGACAGTTGGGCTTCGGGATGAGTCTGCACTGTATAGCCTGAGTTGTGCAGTTCAGAGAGAAACTGCATTGTATATCACCACCAGGTTTGTCTATTTTGCTGTTAAGTTGTGTTATTGATATTTCTCCCTCCCCTTGCTGTCCCAGTAAACTGTCCCTATCCCAACTCACGAGGTCTGCCATTGTCTTCCCTTGTTTTTTCTTCCCCCTCTTTTATCCCAGGGCAGGGGAAGCAAGCAAGTGGCTGCATGGTGCTCAGCTGCTGGCTGGAGTTAAACCACAACAGGTAGGCACCTGAAAGCCTCCCTAGGTCTATGACCACATTCCCACAGACTGTCCCATGAACGGTCCTACCAAGCAAGTCCCTAAACTCACAAGGTCCTTCAGCTGTTAAACTGGAGCATCTTCGGGTACCAACCACAAGATGCACATTCACAAATCCTCATTCTGGCAGGTGCCCATTTTCCACCTTCAGACATCCTGAGATTTGCCCTATGTCTTGTGAAGAAGCACCAAAAGGCAGGCAGAGTTTTGATGGTGGTGGCAGTGGCAAGGTGTACTGTAGCCTTGCAGTCAGGTAATTTGCCCAGTGAAGGAGAGACTTTGGGTTTAAGTCCTTCTCAGACAGATGGTTGACTCAGTAAATCCATCACCCCAGGGATAACCGGACTATAAGGACTCGGGGTCTTCTGCCTGAGTGTGCATGCAAGTGAGGCTACTCTGTAACCAGGAATGCCAAGAACCACCAGGCTGAAAGGATGGGCAGAAAAGGGGGATCCTGCCTCCATACTAGAGATCTGGATACTCAGCTCTGAAAGGGGAATGATTGAAGCTTTATTTCAGTATATGTGGCTGTTTATGGCCTAATGTTACTCCATGGAAGGGAGCCTGCAGTCCCAGTCCTGTCCATTCTCAGGTAGGATTCAGGCTCTTCTTACCTACTCTGCTTCCACTCTGTGGTTTCTGTGCTCCTGTCAATACAATGGCCCATATTCAGCAAGGAGGGAGTTAAGGGACTTCCACTGCTCCCAAGTATCTCATCTGATTAGACCTGTGCCAAGGATCTTCATGGTTAAAACACTTCTGTGATGCTTGTGCTGAATGAAAACCTAAAACTCAGGTCTCCCACTTTCGTGACAAGCTACTTTACAAAGCTGTCCTGCAAAAGGTGTGAATACTGTGGTTTCTGCTGCCTGTTTGTTTTCCAAAAGAATTATGCCTGCTCCATTATCACTCAGAAAGAGCTATGCAGGCTATCTCTGAGGAAAAATGCCCCGTCCCTGGAAGTGTTCAAGGCCAGGTTGGATGGGGCCCTGGGCAACGTTGTGTAGATGCAGGCCTGGATGTTGGTGGCCCTGCCTGTGGCAGGGGGGTTGGAGCTCTATGATCCTTGGGGTCCCTTCCAACCCAGACCATTCTATGATTCTATGATTCTAGGTCCTATTGGTTCCCTCTATGATCCATAACAACGTGCATAACGTAACTGGACTGTATTCCTATGGAAGTGCTTACAGTTCCTAGGCAATCAGCAGGGAGTGATCCTAATGGGAAATTCCAGTGCTTTTCCTCAGAGGTCAGATCACCCTGGAAAAGCCTAACCTTAACGTACAGGTAGGAGGAGTCTGTGTCCAAGTGTGCCGCAACTGCTATTCGCTCAAGCGTTAAAGAAGTTGTGCGGATGTGTGATAAGAGACGCTGCAGCCTCCAGCAGAGCACATCATCCTCTCACTACAACTGAGTGAGGGAATGAAAATTTCATAGCGGGTATGACTGACCTGTGCTTTACTGTAAGCATCAGGAGTCTTAGTGACCTCCTGGTTTTGCAGCTTTTCCCCACTGAAAGTCATGTTTATGCACTGAGCTGCACGGAGGAGAAGACGCAGATGAGGGAATTACTTCAAATGGTTTGGTTATCCTAGATGCATTAATTTTTCACTAACTTATTTATGAAAAAAACCCCACAAACCCAACAACAAAAAACCTGAGGTAAAACTAAAGTATGTAATGAGGACATTCCAAATCAGGCAAAGAGAAGATCAAGCATTTTCTTCTTAATTATTACCAGTAACATCCTATTTATTATCATCATCATTATTCTTTATCCTTCTTCTTTAAAAATGATCCCAATTGTCTTCCCAAATGTGTATTTTTTTCTTCTTTCTCTTTCACAAAGGCTAGATTCACTCCTGGTTGAAAGCAATCAAAGTGTAGAGATAAGAAATGTGCTTTTTTAAAGCCTGTGCTCTCTGTAGTTGCAATTTGGTTCCGGAGATGAATTGCAAATACAGACTTCAGCCTTACATTCTTACTAACCGAATGGGAATCCTAACAAGTGAAATACTGTACTCTGCAATGCTTATTTTCTTCCTGAACTGGTGACAAATGAGAACTACTGCTTACAGTTAGTCTTACAAATGGCAGGAATAAAACAGAGCAGTGCACACATCCGTCTTTGAATAGCAGAGAGTCAAAGCAAACTAAGGTGAAAATGGTGTCCGGCAGAGTAATTCAGATCAGGAAAGTCATCCAACTCAATAGCAGCTTGACCCTAATGCAGCCCCAGAGGCAGTGCTACAGCTGCCAGCTAGACAGCTAGCCAAGAAGCTAGCAGAGGTGCAAGCCAAGACGCCAGCCATGAACCCACATGCCAGTGCAGGAAAGCTATATTCCAGAATTTGGCATCTGGGTCCTCCAGCTGCCAAACATCTCCCATCTGGCTGAGCCTGTGGAGCGAGGTGTTAAAAAAGAAGAATGGGGGTAAATTATACAAGAGCAAAAGCAGTACTGTTTGCGAGACACCGAGGACAAAGAGGCACGCTGAAAGGCACTGAGAGGCACAGCTGAAACTCACAGTGTCACACCAGTGAAATGGTGGATCAGGGCACTTCTGGATCAGATAAGGCAGTATGGGCCAAGCGCTCAACACTTTACAAGAACAGTCAGACATGCATGGCCTGGAGCAACAGTCCCAGCCTGTGGCCACCCATGGAGTTCAGAAGATGCTCAACATTTGTGTGGGATCGGTTTCGAGTAAAACTTACGGCATTTAGTAGATTTCATGAACCCAATCAAGAAAGGGGAAAGGAGCCTACAAAAAATCTTTCTTCAAGACTTTGTGATCCACTCTGTTCCCCACCCCTCCCAAGAAAATAAAATTTTTAAGAATATTTCTGCACTTTCAGAACTAGAATACTGAGTGTAATTTTACAGAATAATAACTTTCTTGAAATTTAAAACAAAACAAAACAAACCCCACCAAAACTGGGCATGCATGGAATTTCATTCAAATGAAATATATTCGCTCACATAGATGTGTTTAATTCACTTCTAACAAGGAGTTACTGTTCCTAAACTGCAATAGCTCTGTACTCCAAGACGCAAGACCAGCTGTGATGAATACTCCTAGCACTGTGAGCAGTTTAAGTGCACCGTAAGAATTCATACTTTCAAATGATACACTGACTTAAATATTCATCTCATTGGTCTCTTTTCCACCTTTCACTCTACAGATAGGTCCACATGGCCTAAATGAGGTTGGGCAGATGTGACTTTCTTTAACAATTAGGTCTTGGATGTTAAGAAGTCACAGAAAACCCCACACGTTTCTTCCAAGTGTCTAGTTGTATAAGCAGCTATTTGGCTCACCAAAATATTACATTTCAGTCTCATCTCCCTCCAGTCAGACAACAAACATTCAGTGATTTAGAAGTGCTATGTGAACTGATTTATGCCATCTTAATTTACATCTAACTATGCATGTTGTTCTGGGGGCCTCATCAGTAGGATCTCGTATTAATTGCTATGGTATGTGTAAATACTACATATAAATACATGAGCAATTTTATTTTAGCAAAATGTTGACACCATTAAAAAGCCAGCAAAAATTTGACAACATAAGCCCCTTTCATGAAAATGCTTCCTGTAGAATAGAAGCAAATATAATTGATGTTTATGTAGAATATTGTCGCTAATTTTGACTAAAGGAGCCTGTATCCAAAACTGTATCTAACATATACATTTATTTTAGAAATACAACATTTTGGGAAACCAGTAGGCTCTTCAAAATAATTTCTGAAGATTTCAACCAGATCAAAGGAAATCCTAAGGATTTTTTAAAAACAAGCTATCTTTTCAATGCATCAAAGTCTCAAATTCTGTTAATAATGTTGCATTTCTGTACCCAAAAAAATTTTAAAAGCTTAGTGTGAGCTTTAACAGAGAAGTTGCAGCTGCTAATTTTTAATATAAATATACCAGTTGTATTGCAATTAACTGCAAATTGGAGATAGGACTAGATTTGAGGAACGATTTCTGTATTTGACTACTCATTAGCAATTTGAAAGTGTAATTGCTCTTAAATGTGCCATCTTCTTAATTTTATGATGAAGCTTGGATCTACTTATAAATGTGAAGGAATTCTGCAGCTTACTTGCTTATACTGAACATGTGAAGTTGTTTTTCCTTCTGTACTCTACAGGCAGAAGGCCCACAGATTACTAGAGCAGATAAAGCAGTGAGTTGAGAGGTTTACATTTGTCACACGATGAACACGACTCCAAAGGAATTTTTTTAGGGGCCCACAAAGAAGCAGGAAGGACAAACAAGCAAACAAGCAAGCACACTGAGAGTGGCCTTTTCATTGCACACTATTTTAAAACCCAATAAAGCACCAGCAACAAATCCAACAAAACCCAGGAATGCTACCAGTGTTGGTACATCCCTTCTGTCATATGACTCCATTTCTACTTGGGCAAGTGAGGTGAACCCAAGGCACCTTCTGGTTTCACAACACTCACTGTAACCTCCTGGTCCACCTCCCACTGGACTTGTACGTAAACTCTGCACTCTAAAGTAGGGCATCTACTAGGGGCACTACACAGTAAAGTTTGAAAATGTTGGCATCCTTGAGGAAAAAAAAAAGCAAGGATACACTTGCAAATACTTCTTCCTACATTTTACAGCTTTTCTTGTCAATTATTCCATGGTAATTGGCAACACGAGCCATTACACCGTAATCTATGTTGATTCACATTATTTTTGAGTAGTAAGAGGTATTGCTCCATTTCAGTAAACTATTTTGGACATTTTTCACTGCACTATCAGACATCAGATGGGATTTATTGGGTTTTTTTCCTATTCTTGTATGGATGATCTTTGAGGTCCCTTCCAACCCAAAGAATTCTATGATTCTATGTTAGTCATTAGGATTTGGAAAAAAAATTGCAGCTTTCCCATGATGCACACCACCACCCTCCCAACCTCCAAACAGAAAAAGCAATACCAAAAATCAGCTTTGGACCTTGCCCAGCACTGCATATTCCCCAGCCATGACATAAAGAGGGAAAAGAAAGCTGAAAAGCACCGCTACTAGACTTTGTCAACAAAACAAAACATTATAGAATACACAATAAAATGCTTCATACCTGGAGTTGAAAAAACGAAAAGGGTTAACAGCTGACCTGGCACAGCCCCACATGCTCTCTCTGGAAATTGAACACAGACAATTAGGAATTTTAAGTTACCCCAAACAATTGCAGGGGGCTTAAGACAAGCTTGAGGAACACGTAGTGCAAAGTAAGCACATAGCCTCAGTGTTTAAGAGACTCTTTAGGATTTTCACTTAAAACTCCTCCTTAAACTGAAATTGCTCTGTAGAGGTCCCAACTAATGCTAAGCATGTCATTAGGAGCTCTGCCATTAACTTGCATGGGGGCAGAGTCAAAAGTTAAAGGCTCAGGTGTCACTTAAGTGGTAATTCTGGGTCATGGTGGATCTCATTTTCTTATTAAAAAATTATCAGTGACCAAGAGGAAAACACTAACAGGAATCTAGAGCAGGCAGACAGAAGCTGGAGTGAACAACCGCTCCCAGAATTCTGCTGCTTAAGTAATATTATTCCCAACACATCACTGAAAAACCCAGCCTCTAATGCTTTTTATTTAAAACTGAGACTCCAGGGAAAATAGATTATCTTCTAGAATATTATTTGGAATATTGAACAACACAAATATGTGACACAACTGTATAAACTCCTACTTTGGGATTTGGACAACGTGGAATGTTCCTTTTCACTGACAAATTCTCATCTACGGCATGTGCTCAAACAAGAAACATCATACAGCTGGCTTTTGGGAACAGGTCCACCACGTTAGGAAAAAAACCTCCAAACCTTACAGAAAGCCAAGTTCATGAATAACCCCCTTCAGTCCTTCTCTCTGTGGTTTAGACCTCAAACGTAGCATGAAATTAGTCTGAGGCCAACGCCCACCAATCTACCAAAAAATATTAGAATAATAACATGAATCATAAAAATGTTCTAGGCACACTAGCTGTTGAATGCATTTGCATTGGAAACCTTTTGGGCCCTTTATAATGCTCAATTAAAATGGCCAGGTTGGCAAAATAATTGTGGAAATTGCAAAGGAAAATTTTCAAATCAGCTTCTCCTAATTTACATTCCTGCATTTTCCCTTGGCCCTTGGAAACCTACAAATAATCTACATTCTCCCAGTATTTTACACTGCATCTTTTGAACTTCTCATGTTTCCTTGCTTCAAGTGTGCAATAAATATCCATTTGCTTGATTTTGCCATTTGTTAAATGTTAAAATTCTGATAATGACAGAAATCTGCTATCAAGATGCCAGACTGATGTAAAGACTTCTCATAGCAAAGTCTGAGTTATTAGCTTTATCACTCATAGACTCACAGACTCACAGAATGACATGGGTTGGAAGGGACGCCAAGGATCACAGAGCTCCAACCTCCCTGCCACAGGCAGGGCCACCAACCTCAGGCCTCGATCTACACAAGGTTGCCCAGGGCCCCATCCAACCTGGCCTTGAACACTTCCAGGGATAGGGCATCCACCACCTCTCTGGGCAGCCTGTTCCAGCACCTCACCACTCTCTCTGTAAAAAACTTCCCCCTGATATCTAATCTAAACCTTCCTTCCTTTAGTTTTAATCCATTCCCCCTTGTCCTGCCATTATCTGCTCTTTTAAAAAGTTGAATCCCCTCCTGCTTATAAGCTCCCTTCAGGTACTGGCAGGCTGCAATGAGGTCCTCCCGCAGCCTTCTCTTCTCCAGGCTGAACAAGCCCAGCTCCCTCAGCCTCTCTTTGTAGGGCAGGTGCTCCAGCCCTCTAATCATCCTCGTGGCCCTCCTCTGAACCCTCTCCAACAGTTCCCCATCTTTCTTGTATTGGGGGGCCCCAGATCTGGACACAGGACTCCAGATGGAGCCTCACAAGGGCAGAGTAGAGAGGGACAATCACCTCCCTGTCCCTGCTGGCCACCCCTCTTCTGATGGAGCCCAGGATACCATTGGCCTTGCAAGCTGCAAGAGCACACTGCTGGCTCATGTTAAGTTTCTCATCCACCACAACCCCCAAGTCCTTCTCAGCAGGGCTACTCTCAAGAAGCTCTTCTCCCAGTCTGTATCTATGTCTGGGATTCTTCCAACCCAAGTGCAACACCTTACACTTGGCAGTGTTGAACCTCATTAGGTTCCCCCGGGCCCATCTTTCCAGCCTGTCAAGGTCCCTCTGGATGGCTTCCTTTCCTTCTAGGGTGTCGACCACACCACTCAGCTTGGTGTCATCTGCAAACTTGCTGAGGGTGCACTCAATTCCATCATCGATGTCATTGATAAAGATGTTAAAGAGCACCGGTCCCAAGACAGACCCCTGGGGGACACCACTTGTCACCGGCCTCCACCTGGACACAGACCCATTGACCACCACCCTTTGGCTATGGTCTGTTAACCAGTTTCTTATCCACTGGATGGTCCACCCATCAGCCTGACACTGTTATTTTCCACCCTTTTTCCACTCCCCATGTAGAGTCGCTTCCTTCCTCAGACACACATCCCAGGTGCCTGTCCCATCGCATCACTTGGTCCAGATTTTACTCCACAGTTGAGTCAGTATGTAATCAAAGGGCACTGGGACAATATCTCCCCGTCGACAATATCTCCCAGTCCCCATTAGCCCTCAACTGAAATCAACATGCACTGGAAAAATGGCAATTGGAAACCATAACACAGACCACTCTTTCAATTAATTTATGATAATCTCGTGTTATATTGGAAAAATATTTATTCCTAAACTGATGTGAACAGCAACACATTACCCAGAAGTCATGACTAAATTTTGTACATTTCATAAAGGTTTCTTTTTAACAGCTAAGCAATAGGGAGGCAAACATACAGTTGGTGAGGATGGTAAGTATTATCCTTGCTGAATTTTTGTCAGGGAGAAATTTAGCAGTCAACTAAAACTCTAGTTAGAGCCTACGGTATCCAGGCACTGAAGCAAAAGATGCCCAGACAGCTCAACAAACCCCACAGGCACCTACCTAAAAACTTGGATGCTCCTCTCTGTTTGGCCTGAAAGCCAAATGGCTGTGGCCTCCCACCTATCCTCTGTTCTGATCCAAGAACTGGGGAGAAACATCCAAGCCTTCCCTTTGGGGCTTGAACCTTCCCTATGCTAAAACGGCTGAAACACACTTGACAACATGGATTCAACATAAAAGGGATCTGTAATAGTCACTTCCCGATCCAAAATATAAGTGTAGGAGAAAAAAGAAGAGGAAAATGATGTTGTAGGACCACTCCTGGGTCCCTTTTGCATCCTTGCCTTGTGTTCCACAATTGGCAGTCACAGGTATCTGGCTTCCAGAGGCAGAGCTCTAAGCACTAGGCTTTTGTGCCAGATGTGGGTGGTTGCATCACTGCTGCCTCTGGCCATCACATTTTTAAATAGTAAAGGCTGGTAGGAAGAGGACAGCACAATTTAGCCTTCAAAACAGGTAGAAATGGGGTAAGCTCAGAACGAAGCCCTTAATCTCTTATTTTCCACAATGGGAAGCTGGGAATGTAAGCTGTTTCTGTGTTGTTTTTTGTTTGGTTTGGGTTTGTGTCCCCCTCCCCCAATTATGTTTTAATGCACAACTACAGGTCAGCAGCCCAAGCTCCAAAGAGAGTAGAGATGACTCACAACCAAATACCTAGCAGGTAAGCAGAGTCAGTTCTGGGAAGCTGGTTTCTCTGCCCATTTAACTTCAGAGTGTTTAACTCTGTGTTGCCTATACTGTGTGTGGGACTGTTGATGCCTCGTGTAGGTGCTGGAGCCTATCATCTATTTTATAACCTCACAACCCCTCCACCAAAGCCAGCCATCTACATCTCACCTCACGTGCCTGTGTTGTTACGGTTCACCCAGTTCTGGGTACCAGCAGTATTTCACACAAGTTACGAGCACATGGGCACAGCGGCACCTCTGTGACACACAGCATGTTGCTGAGGGTTACAGAACTGCATGTACTTCGTAGCTCCTCTCAAGCAAGAGGAAAAACACTTTTTATTTTGACTGCGCCTTAGTAGTGGCTAAGAGTATCAGAAATGATGTGCTGATAGGGATAGCAAGTAGTTTGGAAGTGGAAATACTGAGTGCAAAGTGAATCAACCTGCTCAGCTGAGTCAGTAATTTTCAGCAAATAATTTACTAAGCGATAATATCCTGTTACTCTGCTTTTGAAACTTTTATGACTGAGATTTCAGTCATTTTTCCAGGGCCTCCTCTGAACTTATTTATAAATTGTTTGACTCTTTGGTCCTGGTAAGCAACTGATCACAGAGGCAGCAACTGCCATCAGTTCTTTAGAGAAACACCAGAGCGACTTCACAGAATCCTAACGCTCCGTGATTCCGTCATTCAGTGTGAAGTTACCTGTTTTTCTGGCAGCATTATGTGTCCCTGATTTAGCATGCAGTAACCCAGCCCTACACTAAATACTGGGGGTTTTTAATGCAAATAAATTGAGGGAAACATTTTGACAAGATAAAGACTTCTAATCAATATATAAATGTGAGTATTTCTTTCTGTTCATTTTCAGATTATTTCATTTTTGAGGCTTTGTTTGCAACACTGGAGCTTTCCACCAGCAGCACATACAGAATTGTAGGGGTTGGAGAGGACCCCCAGAGATCATCAAGTCCAGCCATTGAGTTAGACTTCGGATGGACACCAGGCCTTAGGATGAGCACTTTTCAGGGCTGCACAGTACCTGCCAGCCTGCTCCACACTGCCTGAGCTTAGCGATACACGCTAGGCAAGAGCCCTTTGGCCACTGCTGTATCCTCTGATTCTCACTGGTCTCTTCCTTATTTTCTGCCTGCCTCAGTTTTCATGTTCCTTTGCAGTGCTGTATACTGGGGCAACTGAGCATGTGTATCCCAGAAGGGTAAATAAATAAAAACATGACCCTAGACTTCATTCTTGACACATCTTTTGCTTGTCGTGGCTATGACAATGAAGGTGCTCTGCCTGACTCTGAAACCTGTGGCTATCATTACTTCTGACCCACCTCAGGATTAGATGTTATTATCTCAGCTGTTGTGTTGCTTTATTCCATGTTTCAGCCTTCAATTCTTTTCATTTTCGCTAGAGTAACTCTGTAAGTGTGGTAGCTTTAAGATCCAATTGTCCTTTTCTTCATGTGTCCAAAATAGTAACACTCATGTCCTCAGTCACATGCACATGGAGAACGACACCTCCTTGGCACACAGGCTCAGCACAAAAACCTCATCCATATCCATCACCCAGGAGCTCCTTTCACTCCTCTTTATCTCCAGCCTAAAAAGAACTTGCTGTGAGAAATGAGGTTGCAAGTGGAGCCACAACTAGTGAAAGAGGGTTGAACTAATAAAGGGGAAAACCTAGTACAATCCTTTCCCATTGTGCAGGAAAAAGGAAAATGGGAGGAAAAAAACCTGTGGGGTTTTTTTAAGACCCCTGTATCCACACACTTACCCAGTTATGCCTCGGTAAACAGCGTTCCCTTCTTAACAGTGTTCTCCTTTGCATGCGGTTTTCATACCTGTGACCTGTGCAACTTTTTTAGTGGTTTTGAATGCATTGATGTAAACATTTAGGAAAGATTTTTTTCCATAAATCAGTATAAGCACTGCTATTAAGATTTAATTGTGCTGCATGTTTGTCTGTCACAAAATCACAGGAACTGCCTTATGGAAAAGGAAAGATAAAAACTTATCTGATCTAGATAATGAAAAAATAAAAAAAGAAAAGAAGTAATTTTGGCTCAAGTGACAGCAGAGGACAATGCTCTTTCTTTTTCTTATCAGTAAGTCAAGGTAGCAGTTCATTGAGGTAGTTTTATTGTGGCTTTTTCTCTGGCAGTGTTCTGCTATCTAATCCGCGCTGATGAGTATTTGCCACAGCTCTGAATTTCTTGATGACCGCAGCTCTGCCTCCGCTTTCTGTGCCCATTTAGAAAGAAAACCCAGAAAATGCTGAATAATGAATCACTGGGGAAACAGCTGCCAAATAGGTGTACAAACCGCTAACTGGGTAGCAGTAATGCATAATGCTATTTGTAATTCGTTCTTCGGTGTCATGCTCTTCAGGCAATTACACAATGCCTGCCTCCCTATCAATAAAATGCATTTCACATATCTAAGCACTAATGACACAAGCTTCACTCTGGAGCAACACACTGTAGTGGATTAAGCGTGGCACTAGAAGGCAGACGTTCCTGATCCCAGCTCATCCTCTGCTTTGCTGCATGGCCTTGAGCAAGTCACTAACCTGCGGATAATTATAATATTTGAACACACAGGGGACCTGTGCAATTTAATTAGTTAATGTTTGCAAAGCACTCCAAAGATAAAGAAGTGCAATGTGAATTATAACCATACTGTATTGTTTTGGGGCATTTCATTCCAAAGCACATCTGTGTGAGCATGTTTAGTAATGTAAAGTCCCAGTAACGGCAAAGTTTGACAACTACCTTGAAATGATTGGCACTTCTTAAGACTAAAATTTTAATTAATTAAAAAACTCAATCTACTTTTGAGAAGTAAGACAATTCAATACAGACACTGAACTGAAGCTGGGAAAGGAGATCTTTGACGGTCTGCTTGTGATGGATAAAGGTAACGAAAGCAATGTATGGAAAGGTATCTATGAACCCATACATGCTACAGTTATGTCACTTGTTTGGCCACATTGGTCCCCAAAAATAGCCTAAGTTAGTGGTCAATGATTTATTTTTTTCTTCTTAGCATCCAGAATTCTGTTACAGTTTCAGGGTCAATCATTAGACCCAATGAAGTTAATACTAAAACTCCTCTGGACTTTAACAAAACTTTGATTCCTTGGTTCTTCCAGCTTATTATGCACTTAATTTAAATATTTCTATTAAAAGGAAAATATTACTCCCAGCAATAGTGTGGTAAAATAGATGTTGAAGAGCAATGTCTAGCACTTCAAAGTGATTCAACAGAAGAGAAAAGACATCCTAATGGCAATGTGTCCTTGCTCCAGTTTCATCTACTCAACAGTCATGTTAAGTTACTGTTACTGGGGAGACAGGAAAACATAATTTTGTGTAGACCAAGCTAAAAGCACTTTTATTTTCAAATTAGCTTTCTTCAGGGAACAATTTGACAATATCCCTATCTCCTAATACACTGCCATTTAAGCAATACCATCCTTTCAAAGCAGGCAGCAGTATCAATTTCTTTGTAGAAGCTGCTTTTGATTTACAGTTGCCATCCGCCTGGCCCTTGTCCCTAATGATCGCTGGCTGATGGGAAATCTGTTATCCTGGCAAAAGGCTCTGGGACATATACTGGCAAATTTCCACACTAAAAATCCTAAAGTCTCTGTGCATGCAGAGATTGGCATCCTTTGATTTTATTGCCCAACCTGGCAAGTTATTACTTGAAAATAAGAGAAGCAGAAAAGCCATTTTAGAATAGTATAGGTCCATTTAAGGTCCTGAAACCAGTCTCACAGTGCCTATTCCCAAAGGTATACAGGGCTTCCAAGCTCTTGCAGTGGAAGTCCTTGGTAGAGCTTTTGGCACACTCATTTTTATATACAGATGATTCTGAGGATTCAAATTCTAGTAGGAGAAAGTTTGCAAAGCACCATGAAAATACATTTTAGAACATGTCAGTAGTTCACTAGCAAGTTCTCTGAACCACATGGAAATACAAGAAATCATACCTATAGCAGCTGTGTTGGCCCAAAGTTTAGATACGTTCGTTCAGTTTCTTCTTGAGATATACACTTCCAGCATGGCCTTAGAAAATCATGTAGAGGGGTATTCCTCACATGTAACTTCAGCAATGTTAAGTTTTATCACTCTCCCTACCTCCCAGGCTCCTTTATAAACTTTCCATTGGGAAAGGAAGGCACCTCCAAAAGAAAGATGATCACAACTGATGAGGTGATCGGACCAAGAAGTATGCACATCTCTCTGCTGAGGAAAACCAAAGATGAACCCTGCTGCAAGGATATGTCCAAACCAGGCAACCCAGTACTGGGCAGCTCCCTAAGCTACAGCACATCTCTGCCCGCTCAACGGAACTCTTGGGTCATTAGCTAACTTTGGATCCAGCAACACTTTTCACTACAAAAGGCTCTTCTTTTCTGCCACAGGATACATATCTGAGATGCCTGACAAGGAAATAATCAAAAACTAGAACACAAATGTCCCTGAAATAATGACACAGTGGGGGCATCAACCATAATACACATGATCAGCTGCCTTACAACGCTTTGTGTCATCAGTGACTTTCACTGATGTAGCTGCATACACATTTCTCTCTCTCTAAAGTTTAGTAAGTCCGTTCAGTCTGTAGACTGATGCTGGAGGAGGCTGAGGAGAAGCACCACCTCACAACAGCCTGTGGGGAGATGGGAAGCACATGAGCTGTTCTGCTTTCTGAGCGTAGGGTCCAGTTTCTCTCCAGAAGCATTGCAGCAACCATGCAATCTTCCACTGCAAAGCCTTACTGCAATGGAAAAACTCATCCCAGACTTCTTCATGAGAAAAGTAAAAATGAGATGGATGTATCCCCATGATTTTGCTTTATCCAAATTAACATTCCCCAGTGAAAAAAATGCTTTACTGAGAAATTCTGGACCAGCATGAGCCAGTTCTCCATTTGTAAAATCATCATCCAGTTGTGTCCCGGTTTTAAAATGACCATTTGTTCATGGAGAGTGGATGTACCAGAGGAGAGGAAAGCAAAGTTCACACAAGGACTGGCAAAACACCCCTATTTATGTTTCTTGGAGGCTTAGAACGAAATATTTTGCTTGTAACTAGAAGAAAAACTGAGGTGAAAGCTCCCTTTAATGAATAGCACAATGGTAGTAATGATTAGAGACGAAAGAGGAAAACAGACAATATCCGTGTAGAAAATGAATGGCTGATGGGATGCAGCTATAAACCTCAGAGGAGATAAAAATCAACTACAGAAGTTGATTTACATTAAAGAAGAGGAGGAAGAAAAAAAGACATCTAAGGAGAAAAACTCAGACTTGAAAAATACATACCAATTTAAGAGTACACTTCTACTGTAGCTATGCTGCCTGTCTGCTGTGGAATTTCTTTTTCACTACTGCAATATCCAAACCTATCTTCCACTGTACTGCAACAATAAAACCCAGCAGAACTTAAAAAGATGATCACACTAGCATCAATGTATCAATCACACAACATAGCCAAAGAGAACGGGGGTAAGGTCAAAGCCCCTCATTCCATTTTCATAAAAGCACCCAGTGGCACCCAGCTCAGCCCAAAGAAGAGCTCACACTAAAAATCACCACGGTCACCTCCAAATGGCAAATCATATTTCTATGAATTAACTGCAACTACAAGTAGTCAGGACCTCCTCTCTGAATTTTCTGTCTCTTCATTACCCCAGAAAACCAAGAAGCTACCTTAAACATCACCAGTTTATATACACAGGCCATCTTCTCCTTGACATTATTTGAAAGAAAAAATGACTTTGTCACAGGGGTTCCCTCTGCCTACAGTCCCTATGGAGAAAAAAGTCTGGAGACAGAAGGAGGTATTTCTGGATCTTTGGATTTTTACCGAATCAAAAGTCATGCTAAAAATCACCCTCTGCCTCTCCTGCTTCTGCCCTCAGCCTCTGCAAGGCTCATGTTGTTTGTGTTCAGGGAGAGAGAGCGATGGGCTGCAAAATAATGTATTTTACTGCACAAGCGTGCAGAGAAAGGAGGAGATGAATGCTGTGTTCAGGGTTTGCTTTAGCCTGTACCAGGGTACTATGTACCCTGCTGCATCAGGGCTGCCTAGGGATGGAAGGGCTGCCAGGCTTTGGGAACAGCAGGCTGCCTCCGAGGGGGACCCTTAAGAAGTTTTACTGGTCTTCTAGGGCTTGATTAATGCCTTCTCTTCCCTTGGCTTCAAAAAGATTTCTAGAGCATATCTGAGATTTGACCCTGAATATACGATGCTATTCTTGCTGTGTAATGAGCATGAGTAGTGTCAGGCATAGAGAGGCGAATCTGCTCTTTTGTTAGAGAGCTACACATCAAAATGAGTTTGTAAAACACACTACAGAAAGGATGAAGTGCTGCTTACAATGCAAAGCCCACCAAAATCTACATATTGCTGTAATATTTATTATCAGTCGAAGTGTATTATTTGAGATTAATAAATTATTCCTAGTCCATATTATGGTAAGGCAGAGCAACTGCCATAAAACAGCACTGTCATGTAAAGAAATTCCAGCAAAGTACCCTGCTTGAAATAATGACTTTGTTTATCTATAACTTTAGATTATTGATTGGGTTTGCTGAACTGAAGAAAGACTATGAAGTCATTCCAAAAGAACTACTGAGAAGTCTGGAAGCTCAGCCAATATAAAGCTAGAAACAAGAAGGAAATTTCCCACATTAAAAAATAGTCATACTTGGTTATTTTATAAATACGCAAGCAAATTACATTCTGTTTAAGTAAATAAGAACAAATGCCAAACATGAGGCTTTTAGCGTCTGATTGTCACAGTTTTTAATGGTAAGAGATTTTTGCTTGTAAGACTGTGGTGGACCTGAAACAAAGCAGCAACGCAGGCAGATGCCTTCTAGTTTTAGAGGACATGAAAAGCCAAGCTTTCACATAGACATACCAAACTACCCTGGGACCCAGCCACATAAAGGTAATTTCCAAGACAATAAGCTTTAAAATGGCTTTATTAAAACAGTTCCTCCCCAAATGGTGACTAGTTGATTTTCTTCAGCTTGTGATTAAAACCTTGGCATTGCTAACACCACCTGGCAGATTTAGATTCAAGGGAAGATGCTGGAGGTCTCAGTATTGTCCTGTCACTCCCAGCTTCTGGCACGCTGACTCCCCAGTCAGGCGCCGTGGATTGCCTTACCCTCACCTCACACCAGAGATCTGCAGTGCTGACACGTTTCCCAGGCAGCTGCCTGCCGCTGCCTGCGGCCAATGGAGAGGAATGAGAGCTCATGGGCTTGACTCGCTCTCTCTCCCTAAATTAGTCAGTTGGAAGAGGTCAAAAGAGTTACCGCCTCGACATGCCAACTGTTATCCGGTCTGTATGCAGGGTGGGGGGAGGTAAGTAGCTCAAATGTAGATATCTATGTTACAGATATCTAACGAATCCTGAACCCTACAGACAGCACACAGGGAAAGTCAGGAGCTGCACCAAGGCAATCCCCCACAGCCCCACACGTTGCGTGAGGGGCCGCATAGGACTGACCCAAAGCAAATACCCACCACAAGGTATCTGAAATCCCTTTGCTCCTGGAGAATATGTGGCCACAGAGAAGCACCCATACATACATACATATATTTATAATCCTTCTGCAGAATACGTTAAAACACATCTGAACAGAAAACAGCAAAAGGTCAACTGCTGTCTTGTGCCCGGCCTCCAGCATCTACAAACTAGGCTTGGCATTTTGTTTCACAAAGGCAAGACTGCACAACAGCAGCCTGACACTGAGAGCAAGGATGCTGCCATCCCTTTGGAGATGCCATGCCTTACTTCCCAGCTGGTATATGCAAGAAGTTATTTTTTGTGGTTAACTGCATAACTATTCACAAGAAAGACTTTACCAGCACACTTAAAACACACACTGTCAGACAATCTTCTAGACTCTGAGGTCCGACCTGCCCCACAGGCACTTAGTGTAGTCCTACACTTTGCCTACTGAATCAGCCTTTCTATGCATGCCCCTACGCTGCCCGGTTATTCAGCAGAACAGTAGGTGCCTTTCCACATCCTCAGAGGAAATTCCTGTCTGCTAAGTTTAGATGCTGAAATTGAGCACACAGGATCTCCCTTTGGAAGGCTTCAAAGGCACTTTCCTCTCTCCAAAAAGGGCACGTAGAATGCGGGCTTTTTTTACCAGTGGACCGCTATGTTGAATATTAAGGTCCACATTAGTTGCCCAAATTCAGAACAGAGCCCATCTGTAAGGCACTCTGTTACAGCCCAAGCAGGAAACCGATTGAGTGAAGTCTGTACAATGTGCTAACGTCTCTTTTCAGCTCTGCAGCTGTATGCGTGCTGTCTGTGACTGAGAATGAAGTAAAGAAGAAGACAAATTGCAGATCACGGTCAAATTAGATTTTCCTAATGGGGCTTTTGAAATAAACTAACAGATTACTGTTTAAATAAAACCTGTAACAAGGATGAGTTGGTGTTATATTATTAAATTTCTTAATTTAATTCTTAAACTCCAGAGCCAGCCAAGTAATATTCAACACATTTACCTTCACAAACCGTGGAATGCATTGTGGAAAAGCTAAAAAACAAAAACCTTTTCATGCTTTGGCCAATTCTCTAAGTGTTCAAGCAATATCAATCACAGAGAAAAGTATCTGTCTGTCAGTCATATAACAGAAGTATTTGCTGGAGCCCAATGATTTCTCTTTTCATTAATTAGACAGAACTATTTAGTGCAAAATCATGATGGGTTCTTTTATTTTTCTGTCTTACTATGCATGCTATAAACTGACAAAAAAAAAAACTTAGCACTTCAGGGCCTAGTGTTGGAACTAGCGAATTCAAAATAAAGTGTAAAGCCTGTCTATCAAGCAACAGTGTCACTGGTGAGGAAACCTTCCCCTCATTTATCACCATCAGAAAGGGAGTGTGATAAATACAGTGAGAGCCAACGCCTCACCTTGTCCGTAGAGACCTCCCTCTCTGCTTAGGTGGAATATGGGTTCAGATGATCACAGTTACTGTGCTTGACTAGAAGATGAATTAGTAGGTGTCTGGTGGAAATGAAAAAAAGTTGTTCCTCCTCAAACATGACTTGGAAACATCAGCACGTTTGGCTACTGATGAGCAGGAAAACCAAGCCAAATGTATGCACTTTGAGACACAGCACTGAGACGTTTAAAATGTACCCATAATACATTATATAATAACAACGTCTAATGGATTTTACTACATCCCTTCCTATTTAATAATGTCCAGAATGCCCATATTTTGAACTTCTCAGATAAAGTAATGCATTTCACGGGTCTAGCATAGGCATCCTCAGTGCCTGGAGGCTCTAGTTCTATTTCCAGCTCTGCTTCAGACCTACAGGATGACCTTTACGCATAACCTCATTTTCCTCACCTATAAAATGGGGATATTAATACTTATTTACCTCACAGTTGGTTCCCTTCCAGCTGCTACAGTGACTGAGCAAGCTCATGCATCTACAGAATTGCTAATGTTCATGATAAACTGTTTCTTTTTCTGGTTTGGTTTTTTTTTTCCAAACTAGCAATACAGACATTAAACTAAGGAGCTATTTGTCCATCCAGTGGGTGAAAGTACACAGAAAAATAACAGCAATGGAAAAACTGTTCAAAGAACCTTGCTAATTTCCTTTCAATGACACCGGCCTTCAGGAGAGATGTCGGCAGTTCCTATTTGACAGCAACTAGAATCAACTTCTTGATGCTGCTTTCAGTCAAGAAAAGAATTTCATGGTTTTTGAGTGAATGTCTAACCCAGTCGCCCTTTGAAGAGAATATAAAAACACCAAAAGCTTTGCAAGTAAATAAAGGGGAAGAAACAATTTCAATCTGAAACTCCACCTAATAAATAAGGGCAGAGAGAAAGAAAGGAAAAAAAGAGGATCAGGGAGAGATGAGAGATGCAGCCATCTCTTCCTAAAGGGAAAAAGGCTACAAGGAAGAGATACTAGCATGTATGCTGGCCCACAGCTGGGGGAACACCTCTGCCGTACCACCAAGGGCCAGTGCCTCCATCGGCCCAGGAGCTCCTCAGCAACACTCATTTCACTCTGGGAATGTGATACTTACTCTTGTACTGCTCTGGCTATGGAGAGCGCTGTAGATCCAGTTTCATTAACGCTATCTAAGGTCACATTTGGCAGGTCGTCATCATCACTGTCACTTTTAATTTGTCTGGGAGATAGGCCTCGGGGGTCCATTTGTGCTGGAAAGAGACATATAATGGATTAATATGAGCGTGCTGAAATTAATCTCGTCCCAGAACAACATCAGGGCGCACAACACATCCACTGAGCTTCCCAAATCAGGTGACAGATTGGCAAAGTCACGTAGCTGTGCACTACAGCGAGGCAACAAGCGTTTCCAGCAGCATACAGGCGTGAGAACACACACAGGCTACACCAACGCAGTCAGTGGACCTGAAATAAAGCTGCACACATAATATCCATCAACCATTCCATTTACCCTCAAGTTACTTACTCTGCCTGTCTTCGGAAGGTAAAGGGAAAGGGCTACATCTGCTTTGTACAACATGGAACACTGTAGAGTAAATTTTACAGCCAAATTGCAGGAGCAATCAATTCAGAGCCTTTATCATCTGCTAACAGGCTGGGGCCCATGTCACTCCAGTCAACTAAAGCTTAGGTATCTGAAAAATACCCAGTTGTCCTGATTTCTGACTCAATGCCAGTGTCAACCTCTGAAGGAGCCTTCCTTTGACATTACTTGTGGCAAAGCCACTGCATTCAGACCAGCAACTACCCTTCAGGTGCCGATGTTGGGCCAGCTTGGCCAGATTTTTTTTTTAAAAGTCACATGGTTTCATGTCTTGGAACATGTGAAGATCAGGAATTGTTTTGCCTATATACAGCTTACAGTATCCATATTGTATGACAACCATGCAGGTGCCCAGGTGCTGGCAGCAGCAGGGGCTGCAGTGTCCTCTGAGAGGCAGGGGCTATGCAGAGCTGGACACAAGTGGTTCTAGCTGGCTCCAGCCCACCCACTGCAGGGCATGGCTGAACCACCCACCAAGGAGGGCGTGTCTCAGGGAAGAGCAGGTTTAAGGGGAAAAAAAAATATCACACAGGCAGAATGAGGAAGAAAGTGTGGGACACAGCACCGCAGACACCAAGGTGAGAGGAGGTGGGGAGGGAGGAGGTGCTCCATGGTGGAGCAGAGATTCTGAAGGAGCTGCAGGGGCTGCAGGGATCACTGAAGAGCAGGCTCTCCTGATGGGAGCTGCCACCCACGGGCGACCCATGCTGGAGCAGAGCAACGGCGTGAGGAGGAAGGCGCAGACTGATGCAGACCCCCATTCCCCATCCCCATGCAGCGACTGGTCTGGGAGGGAGAGGTAGGGGAGCTGGGAATCAAGGAGGGACATTGAGCCTGGGAAAAGAGGGATGGGGAGGTAGTGGTTCTCACCATCCTAATCTACTTTTAATTAGCAATAAATTATATATTTTCCCCACATCAAGTCCATTTTTCCTGTGATGACAATTGGTAAGTGATCTCCCTGTCTTTATCTTGACCTGTGAGCTCTTCCACCTTCTTTTCTCTCCCTGTCCTGCTGAGGGGATGTGTGAGAGTCGCTGTGTGGGTGTCTGGCAGCCAGCCAAGATCAGCCCACCAGAGCTACAGTTTGTGCCAAGAAGGAACAGGAAAGGTGAGGAGAGCAGAGCTGTAGGCTACCTGCTTTCCCTCTGATCCTGGCTGCTGCCCTTGCCCTCCGAAGGGGAGAAAGCACAACACGCGTATGGGCAGGGGTAGGAAACCAAGAGTTGGGGGGACTGTGGGGCACAAGCGTGGCCTGGCTGGGATGGAGCTAGCTTTCCCCACAACAGCCTTCACAGTGCTGGAACAGCATGCAGGCTGTCTTCCAACTTTTCTCCCCCACTCAGCAGTAGGGTGGGTGTGGGCAACATCCTGGGAGGAGACACAGCTACAACAGGGGAAAGACCAGGAAAGAGATTTGTTTAAAAATGTATTTATTTTGTTTGTTCAGGTGATATAGGGGAATCCAAGATTATTCATCTCTAGAGGTAACTGTGGCAGCATGTGCTCTTGTACAGCAGTGTCAGAGATAGGGCATCTTCTGGGTTTTGCAACATGCTTTTCAAGGAAGGTAGATCTCATTCCTACCCAACTCTGGGTAACCACAGCCCTTGACAACAGGTGTCACAGGCTGCCTTTAGAGATCACGACCAGTTCAACAGACCTATAGCTAAAGAACAGCTCCAAAAGTCACATTAACATTTCCATTTTGCCATGTTTCTTATGTTACCATGTTCACTGGCTTCAGAAAGGGGACTGGGTTAGGGTGAAAAATGGGCGGGCTGTAGGTACTCCAGGAGCTGTGGAGCCGTAACAGTAGCACTGATGGATAGTTGGGCTCTTGAAAAGAAAGCATTCCCCAAATAAGCGATGACTCAAGGGAAAGTTGGTCTTAAATTTTAATTTACGTCTTAGCTGTGAACCACCTCTGAGTAAAAGAACAGTGAGTGATTATAACAGCCCTTCAGCTGCATTTTTTTTTAAATGTAAAGAGCATAAAGAAAATACTATTCAAATATGTTCAGTAAGGTGATGAAACAACCCCTTCTGGAAGCACAGTGCATTTACAGATGCACAGTATAACTTCTATTAGCTTTCTACTAACAGTTTAAGTGTCTTAATATTACTGGCTACAGTTGGGCTGCCTGTTATTTCTTCACATATGGTAAAGAAAACATCTTTTGCTTTATCAAAGCAAAGACTGTTGACAATGCACAATGACCTGCATGCGACAAACGTAGAGCAATTTAGAAACTGTTCAAAATATCTACTTGTTTCACATAGAATAAGCACCATTCTGACTGTGCTTCTTAAAACCACGACTTACACATGATGGTATTCAATATGTACCTGAGCATTAGGGATAATCTCAGTCTGTATTATTGAAGAGCAACTGAACCATCTAGTCATCTGATTTAGGCACAGAAAACTGTTTGGAAAGAAGTGTTATTTCTGCCTTGTTCCCTAAGTATGAGTTTATTACTTATTTTATTACTTTTTCCGTTTTTCTTGAAGTAAATCTCGTTCCAGGAAGTCACATGTTTGTATCTGCCCAGTATTTAAATGCCTCTATTCCTGATGCTTTTGTGAAAACCAATGTTTGCAAATAAATTGTATAAAAAAGCTAAGTATGTGCTACCTCGTATTAACTGTGGCTTAATCTGCCTTGCACTACGACGAAAATAGCTAGCTCAGAGAGTTTCTCAATGTTTAAACCTAGGCCTAACTTGGAATCATAAAAGTTGTTACATAATTTAGTCTGTAATACAGTTATTATACACCAATTTTGATCACTTAAGAGTGAATACACCTACGTAAAAGGAGACGATATAAATGTGTATGAAAAATCCTATATACTTTTGTTCCTTATATGACACGTCGTTTCATTAGTAGTGCAGATTTCCAGCTCCTAAGATATTGCTGAGACTCCTATTATATGTGGTGGGGTTTTTAGGTTACCAGAGGAACGTGCTAGGAGGAAAACTCTGAATGACCTTCTTTTTTTGTAGTCTGCTTGGCAAGGTAAATCCTACTCTGTATACTCCTAACACAGCCACGAAGGTGCCAGTGGGGTTGTGCGCTTGTACCTAGGGATAATTTGGCCCACCAGGCAGCTGATTGCCCCTCCAAGCCCGTATGTTTTAGCACATCAAGAGGTGCTGTGACACACGAGCGTGGTGGGAACAAAAGGCAAGGAATGGAAATGCATCAGTGGGCAAAATTCAACTGCGGGCAATTCAAGGACTTTTTTTGTTGTATTTTAGCAAGTGAACCCAACTAAGGATAATAATTAAATTACAGAATGATCTAGGGTTTATTTCCTTGCTTTTTAACATCGGCCCACACATGCATCCTTTTTTATCTCCCCCTCCGTTTGTGCTCCCTTTTCAGCTCGCAGACTTGGGTGGCTGAGGCGCTGGGGAGCCGAGGTGACTAACCAGGAGGCTGAACCTTGCCTGCTGCCAGCTTGTGTAAAAGGTCCTGTTTTCTCATCAGCATGGCTGCAGCTGCTGCAGGGAAAAAAAAGAGTCTTTAAAGCTACTCTCCTCCCCCAAATGAGCCATGTGAATAACCAACTGGCCAAAAGCCTGACAGAAATCTCCTCCTCACCGCTTACTACAGCGTGCAAACTACAGTACAGGATTTTTTATACATTCAGAGTTCATGACTCCTACTTATGTCAACAGCTTTGACTTTCTCTTGGACATCTAAGAACAACTGTCGAACTGCTGGCACCAAGGTCTATAAATACCAGCGGCGGTTCATAAACACTGAATTAAGAGTAATTATTGGCCTAACAAACATCAAACTGGAAAGAATGAAGAGATGCAGGCAAGAGATAATTTAGTAAATGAGATGAAAAAGGTGGAGGACAAGTGAGCAATGGAATAGAATTGGCAAGCAAGGTAGAGGAGAGCCCACAAAACATGCCAGCACATTTTAGCCTCTCTTTGTGCTGTACTTTGCTCCGGCGACCACGCTTTTCCTTGAACTTAAGACCATAGGTCCAGAAGGGACCCAGCTGCACCACTGAACCAAGTCCCGTCCCCCCTCCCTCCCCCACAAGCAGATACATTTAATTAATAAGGCTCAGGCTTTAAAAATGAGCTGGTTTCCTTGCCTTTGCGACTCCCCTTGAAAGGCAAGATTTGTCTGACAGAGCATCCGGTGGTTTTGGGAAGCATGAATGAGGCTAAGGGGAGGCAAGCAAAAAGAAATGAGTCAGAGACAGCTTTCCTGGGACAAAGGTGTCATTGAAAGAGTGTGCACAGGAGCTCCAGGAGCAAGCTGTTAGCAAGTGCAGAAGGCTGCAAGCAGCCACATAGCTTTCCATCCTTGTTAGCCCCAAGAAACAAGGATCCTTTCTGCTGAAGAAAGTACAGACCATTGCTCCTGATGCACGTACATATCTTCAATCACTTCTCAATGATCACTTTGCCAAACCGTACCAAAAAGGCATTTCCCTTTGGGCGGTATGAGGGATTTCACTCTCTGCACTTGTTTTAAGGTAAGATGTGCAAATGGCTCTCATGAAAGGCACAAAGCAGCCTGTAAATACTCCAGAACCTGGACTACAGTCATTAATATTGTATCTGCCAACTGTCAGTTGCCAGTAGGGAAAAAAATCTGATCTGGATCAGCTATAAGCTTGCTTCTATTTCTATCAAACCAAGCAGTTTCTTGGCTTTAAAATTTATGCTAGCTGTGGGGGAAAGACAATACTTGAGCCTGTTTCTCCGGACAAAGTTTCTCCTTCTACAATGCTGAAACAGATTTAAATTTGCACAGCAACTTTCTAATGAGCACCGATTAAATTTGTGCTTTCTGGCACACAGCTGTGTCATTTTTGACACGGCACAGGATTAGCCATGTCATGGAAGCAGAATCTCTGGGAAGGATCCAGCCTGCCGGCTGCTAAAAGCACATGAACTCCTCGGGCCAGGACACAGCCTCCATCTTCCCAGGGGAATAACCTGAGTACTGGGGCATACCAACAGGATATTTTTCTCCTCCTCCACTCTCTAAATTTGGGCTCCTGTCTGCACTGGGGCATCTCTTGGCAGCTTTCCTTTGACCGTGGATTTAAATCTCTCCGAGCTCACTTCTCACACACGTGCTGGTGTTACTAGGCTGTTGGGTAAATGTTATCCCCTGGATGTCATATTTAGGCTCCACTGGAGTAATTCCTAATCACTTTGCCTCTTTCCAAAGATTATTTAGGGATATGCAGCTCAAGTGCTCTGACCTGGGCAGGCAAGGGCACGCACCACCAGAAATTCTGCAGTGTGATGCCTGTATGTGGCCTGAATCTGGGCCCTCTCAGGGTCGAAAGGGCCACACACCAACATACTGCAATCACCACTTACTCCAAACTGTTTTGGGTTTTTTTATCCAGTCAGATTTCCTGCAAGTGAAAGGGATGAAAACTCATCCCATCAATAGGCTCACGAAGACCCACTAGAAGTAATTTCACATCTATGCACTATCTTTGATTTAAAGGCAAATACAAGCCCCTTGGGTTAAAGATGAATGAAATATTTAAGAGTAGGAGAAGACTAAGTAACCATCAGGAGCTTTGCCTCTCTTTATAGCTAAGCCACGTAGTATTAACTAATGCTGAAATGACTCATTATGAGATGATGCTTGCTGGTACAGAAAAAAAAAATAAATGAAATTTTCAGCATCCTGAAATATTGAAGCCTCTGGCTCATTTATCTTAAAAAGTCAGTTTTCTGCTAACTTCTTTGCTAATAACTTTGTAAAAATACATACATATGTGGTGGCCTGCTGATACACTGCCACATAATTAATACTGAATTATGTTTAGCTGTTCTCTTAAAATAATTATAAATCTATTTCTGCTTTTTGAAAGGATTCCCAAGTTCAGAGGCAGTTCGCTTTTGTTTCACACATTAAACTCTCCACTCTGCTTTCTCTGAAGGATGACTAATATTCAACCTGCTAATCAAAATGACTGCCCATGACGGGATTTTCCAGGTGGTCCTGCCATCCACCCACCAGACCTGCAAGCCAAAAGCAGGGTTACAAAGGTCTGCAGCAGGAAGAGTAACGCCAAGTCCTGTGCTCCGTGACGCATCACCCTGGCTGGTGGGGAGGTCCCTCTGGCCTTGCTAGTTCTGTTCCACACCCAGGTGACGTGTTTGCCCTCGCAAACACAGCCACAGGACTTTACTGAGATGGAAGGTTAATTTGTGCAGTAACGTGAGGAAACTCAAGCAAGCCAGAAAGAGTCATGTTTGCTATTGCCAGATGTCTCTCTTGGAAACTCCCCTCCAGTTGCTTCCAGTATGTGCTGGCATACAGCACGTAAAAGACTAGCTATAAGCAATGGTTGCATTGTGCTTACCCCCATTAAGAGTGGAAAACCAACCACCACCCCCCCACCCCAAA
This sequence comes from Zapornia atra, assembly GCA_013400835.1. Lineage (NCBI taxonomy): Eukaryota > Metazoa > Chordata > Aves > Gruiformes > Rallidae > Zapornia > Zapornia atra. The sequence goes on along the minus strand of VZTU01020457.1, from coordinate 146,114 downwards.
ATTAACATTTACAAGAATCTTATTGGTAGTGCTGTTACGTGTGTGTCCGTGTGTCCACAGGCTATGGAGGACTGAGGTAAAGAAGCGACATTTGCTGCCAAACTCCTAGAAGGATGGGATTGGAAAATATGCTTAAGAAATAGTTTGAAAATAATAAATAATAATAATAGTATCTGCCACTCGCAGTGACCCCATGACCCAGCAGCACCTAACAGTATGTTTCCATCAGCCCAAATACTCACTGAGAGCCCTGGGCCTCAGGAGCTGGGTAACACTAGGAGGGGGGCGAGGAGCCTTTCACCCATCTTCAAGCACCTGTGTTGCAAACAGAACCACCCCAACCCTCCCCTACAGCCAGCAAGAGGAGTTGGATGCCTCCAGGGGTGGTGAGCCCATCTGCCTCCATGGACTCCATGGCATGAACCCCCTTCCCTCCTCTCACTGGGTGCTGGGGCATCAGCCCTGGCAGAGGATCATATCTCAGTGCCTCCTTGAACCACAGCAGACCCACTCCTTGCTGGGAAGAGGAGAGCAGCCTTTGTGCTGCAGCTCTGCCATGCCCTGGTTTTCTGGGAAAGGAACGGACGTGTCTGGGGATCTCAGAAGATGCCTCAGGATGGGACAATGGCAACAGCACTGCACAACTGCTTGCTCGCACTCTCTCCCTGCCTGCCACGGTTCACTTCATGCCACAGAGGTGCCTTCATCCCCAGCAGTGATGCTGAAGAAAATGATCTTTGGCTTCAGGGCCCTCGTGGGCAAATTTGGAAGAGAAGTAACAGCGTGACACAGGAGTATAGTCATTAAACCCAATGATTTGCCAACAGTTATGAACACTGTAGTGTCTAAACCACAACTTTGGCCTTCAGATGTGGCGTACGGCACTGGTTGGTACCCGAAATATTTCAAGAAGTGAACTGCTGGCCAACAGTGACTTCTTTTGCTCTTTTGTATACTGCTACTGATTCAAATACCTCTAATAAAAAAATGCTTCTGAGCAAACAACAAATAGAAGGACCAACTCACCTCCACCCTTCTCAGTTACTCTTAGAAAATAGGTTTTACAACTATGCAAGGCCAACCTCACACTGTAGTTTGGTATCTGGAAAACCAAACATCCCCCTTCTTGGCAGTTTCTTAAGAGAACAGGAGCCCAGCACAGATTTTTCCAGCAAAAGAACATCAAAGGAGAACATCACAGACACTGCTGCATGTTTTTGATGGAGAAGCAACGCTTGTAGACACAGATGGACATGAGCTATCTGGAATTATGCCCTCAGAGATACACCCTTGTAAGTGTTACACTCAGGCTTACTTAACATGTTTCAGGAAACCGAATCCTGGCTGTATTTACCTAACAAATGCAGGGGAATGATGGCATTCATGATTTTATCCTCCTGAACTGGTCTGCACTATATGAAGCACATATAGGGCATTTTTCTTCCTATTTAAAGTTCATTATAAGCACTTTATGTGTTGGAAAAGGCTCTGAGCACACCTATCAGATTTTCAATCCAAACAGCCTGGTGTCTGGTAGGGGCAGCAGAATTGGTCGATTTATTTCATAAAACTTTATGTACAAAGCAGCAGTATCCATGACTGTAATGGTCAGAATATAGAGTCTACAGGGGTAATTTTTATTACAATTTATAGCAAGATTACCCATACTCCACAGTTTTCAGATTTTATTGAGATTTTATGGGACTATATGGCTAGAGCAGTTAACTGCACCCAGCACAGCTACGGTTCACAGAGAATGGGAACTGGCGCTGAATGCACAGCATAACTAATCTACCAGAGAATATTAATTGCTATGATCCAATCAAAGGCAATATTTAAAATCAGTTCACCAGTCACATAATTTGCCATAAACCTGTAAGAGAATAGCTGTGTGGAGAAATTCAGAGGTGAGAGTGATCACATGGATGTAATATATGCACATATTTAAGCATCCCTGTCATTGGGTTGTATGCATAAACATACCCCACCGGTTTTTTTAAGCAAAGGACTTTTCTCTTCCTAAGCTATTTGAATGCCATGAGACCTCATCTACACAACAAACAAAAGGCAGAGACTACTGAGATGTATATCTCACTGAGCACCCAATATACCAATACTCTATCACCAAAAGTAAACAAGGAAAACAATAAGGACAGAATACATTTAATATTAAATAAAGCATTGCAAAGCCACTACAAAACAGTAGCAGATCACAGCTTGCAGACTGCCACACTCCAGAGATATTCTGGACACCAGAAAGTTTCCAGCAGGTTGGGCTAACACACAATAAAACCCAAGGCAGGGATAAAATAAATGAGAAGTTTTATGCTTGTGTTTCTGCCGGGTCCAAATTTCTGGGATAAAAGCAACTAGATCAAAGCTCAGCTCTGGTGAGAATACAAAGCTGGAGAACCAGAGGCATTCTTGGCATGGAAGACGAGGGATTAACAGCTTCCAAAAGGTGCAGGGATTCAGGCAATGTTGAAATGGACTTCCTCATCCTCCTTATGGTGGGCTTCAGAAATGAAGCTGGAATACACATTGGCCTCCCTTCCCCAAACCCGCTCCTGGGTAAAAACATACACATGATGTTAAATCCACTGTTGATGACTCTTAGAAGAGCATGTACTTCTCTAGAGAAAACACCTATGCACATCAGTAGTAAGTCACCAGAAATATGACTCTTCTGGAGATTTCAGTAGATGACCGTTTATGGGACTCCCCATAGTCAACCCAAGCTACTTTCATAGAATCATAGAATGGCATGGGTTGGAAGGGACCCCAAGGATCATAGAGCTCCAACCCCCCTGCCACAGGCAGGGACACCAACCTCCAGGCCTGGATCAACACAAGGTTGCCCAGGGCCCCATCCAACCTGGCCTTGAACACTTCCACGGACGGGGCATCCACTACTTCTCTGGGCAGCCTGTTCCAGCACCTCACCACTCTCTCTGTAAAAAACTTCCCCCTAATATCTAATCTAAACCTTCCTTCCTTAAGTTTTAATCCATCCCCCCTTGTCCTGCCATTATCTGCCCTTTTAAAAAGTTGAATCCCCTCCTGCTTATAAGCTCCCTTCAGGTACTGGAAGGCTGCAACGAGGTCCCCCCACAGCCTTCCCTTCTCCAGGCTGAACAAGCCCAGCTCCCTCAGCCTCTCTTTGTAGGGCAGGTGCTCCTTTGTCTTCAAGAAACCTCCTTCTCAAATTCAAACACCACAATCTATCTTTTAACCTGTGTTTGACTCTCCATTCTCACAAGAACTACTGTTTAACCTAGTTCTTACATATACAGTCTGTCTACAGAAACACAGGTCCCACCCTGAAAGCAAGCCTCTCTCTGCCTGCTTCTCCTCCTAGCTACCTGCTGCCAAGCTGCTTCTCCTTTCCAAGAAGCATGGATATTTCTTCCAGACAAACCAAACAAACAGGGGGAGAGAGATTCAGTATTGGGGGGTGGGGGGGGGCGCTGGGGAAGAAGGATGGAGGTGGACAGGTTGGAATACAGAGAGCCACAAAAATTTTTGTGTGTAACAACAAAAAAAATACAGCTAAGCAGAAAATCTCAACACAATTTAAATACAAAATAACTAGCCTCTAAAATGTAGAAAGGGTAACCACTTCACATGAAATAAAAAAGGCAACACTACTGGTTTTAATTAAGAGCCTCTTCCATAGCATAATTTATACAAACAGACCATATAATCTGACCTTTTAACATATGGAACGACTCTCTAAATTTCGAACTTCGTACTACAAATTGCATTTACGCTTGTGGAATAAACTTATGGTAGTCAGAAAGAGCAGGCTGTGCTTTAAAAAAAAAAACCCAAGGGCAGTAGATAATGTAACCTAGTGATATTACCTCTTTTAAGCCACAGAAATATCTAAAGCAGACGGTACTGCATTTACTACTTAGTACTGTATCCACAGCGAGGAACGTGGCGGGTGTAAACTGTGAAAAGGCGCAATCTGTGTATTTCTGCTGGGGCTACACACAGGCACAGCAACACAAAAGCAGCCACAGAATCATAAGGTTGGAAAAGACCTTTAAGATCATCAAGTCCAACCATTCCTGTCCTATGCTAAGCCATATCCCTAAGTACCTCATCTACCCGTCTGTTAAACACATCCAGGGATGGTGACTCAACCCCCTCCCTGGGCAGCCTGTTCCAGGCCCCGACAACTCTTTCAGAAACAATTTTTCCCTAACATCTAATCTGACCCTGCCCTGGCCCAGCTTTGTGCCATTTCCTCTTGTCCTATCTCCTGTCACTTGGCTGAAGAGACCATCGCCCACCTCTCTACAACCTCCCTTCAGGTAGTTGTAGGCGGTGATAAGGTCTCCCCTCAGCCTCCTCTTCTCCAAACTAAACAGCCCCAGCACCCTCAGCTGCTCTTCATGCGATTTGCCCTCCGGCCCCTTCACCAGCCTGGTTGCCCTTCTCTGGGCTCGCTCGAGGACCTCAATGTCCTTCTTATAGTGAGGAGCCCAGAATTGGACACAGCACTCGAGGTGTGGCCTCACCAATGCCAAGTACAGGGGCACAATGTCATTGCTGAACTTTATGTACAAGGGCAGCAGGGGAAGTTCAGTTGGCAAGTTGAAATTTATAATGTCCTGATGGCTGGATGGTGGGAGTGGTTATGTCTTCTGAAAACTTTAAAACCCAGAAGAGAGAGAACTCTCAAAAACCTGAACCCAAACCCCCAGAAGTAGCCCAGCTGCACAGGTCCTTGGTGCACCAACATCAGGAAGGAGCTTCTAAAAGGCCCTTCAATGAATTAAGTAACTCTTCTGAACTACAGAAACAATTCTTCAGGATATCAACTTTGGCAAAACCTGCTGCTAGAGGGACGTGATTTGCCAGCAGCATTGATGGACAACTTCTGAAATCATGAAGTGGAAATACTCAGGCTAACAGGCCCAAGTGTCTGTAGGGCAATGTGCTGCTGCCATGGCGGGCCCTTTCACTCCGCTGTCTGAGCCTCTCCTTCACCCTGCTCAGATCTCTTTTCTACCCTCCTTTTGCTTCTTCCCCCTTCCTCTGCCTCTGCCCCTTTCCCACTTTCCTCCTGAGCATGTTCACACATCCATAGTCATCTCACTACCTCCTTTTCTCCCCTGCTCCCTTCCATCCTGCCCTTCTCTCCATTGCCCAACCCCTTCCAANAGAGGTTCAGGTCTTCAAACTTGGCTTGGTTTCCTCAAGTGCTTAAAAAGACAAAAAAAAAACCCACAACAAAAAATGCCCAATGGTCCAAACCAAACTTGAGATTCACAGCACAAGATTCACTTTTTTTTTTTTCACCAAAAAAAGGCTGGAATAAATTTTTCAACGTGGAAAATGTTACATCTTTTTCTTTACACTCAGTTTGAGGAAGAGCAGAATAGCTCTTCCTTGAAACTTTCCTCAAGAAGAAAGAAAAATAGCCTGAGGCAGACATGCAGCATGGAAAATGTTAGCCTAAATGGTTACCACATAAACAGACTGTGAGAAACCAAAGACAGGGTTTTAAGGGAAACCATCAGGCATCCACATCCATAGGTGCCGCTACCTGCTGTGCCTCTAATTACACCTCTTAGCACCCCTCACCATTGGTGAACAGGGAGAAAAAAAGGGCGAGGAAAAAGAGTTTTTCAGGGGATTTTAATGCTCAGGAATAGTTTAAGGTGTAATAGTGACTAGTGCTCACCACCTACTCCATGCAGAAAAAAAATCTCCAAGTGCTTTTTAAAGGCTTTGGATGACAAGACAACAGTAGAGACCAGCGAAGGAAGTGAACTTCATCTCAGCCCTAACACATTACTACACCTTGAGCATGTGGCAGGGGGGCTGGAACTAGATGATCTTTGAGGTCCATTCCAACCCAAAGCATTCTATGATTCTGTCTGAAGTAACAGGAGGATTAGAATGTAGGGAGTAACTTGCACAGCTGGGCATGAGGTGTGGGGACAGCACACAGGTGTGTGTGGAGACCTCCCACTTCGGGGGTTTCCCTGGGGTGCCTCCTGCTCGTGGGGTGCAGCAGGGGGATGATGGCAGGAGGGCCAGGTCCAGGGTTGGTGGGGGAGTCTGCATGCAATTCTGTGCGTGTGTGTATGTGTGAGTGTGGTGGGATCACAGAGGAGTGTTAGAAATTTGTAGGAATTACTATAGTAAGATTTTGTAAAGAGCTAGTGGTATATTACTGATATTGAACATACCGTGCACTGATTACTTCCTAATTATGTGTTGCTAATAAATTCCTAAATTTGATCCTGATTTTGCTTTACACTAGGGGAACGGAGAGGTGTTTATCTTGCAAAAAGCATGCATCTGACAGAAGGGTGCTTTTGTAGCATGACACCCCTGGCTCCTGGCACCCCTCTGGGGTGTAGCACATGGCACAGGACCTGACAGGATGCTGCCCATCTGGTTTTCAACGCTGTAGAAATGATTTAACATGAAACCTCACAAGTAAAAAAATTAAGGGAGAGGAGGCAGGACAGAGAGCAGAAATGAGCAGGGTGCTGGGAGACAGGAAAGGAGACCTGAGGCTCTCCTGAAGGAAAGTGCGATGGAGAACGTCAGGATGAATGAAGCTACAGAGAAGGATGTGTGGCAGCAGAAGAGCAGGTGACAGTATGGGTTAGCAATATTAACAGATAAGGAGGGAGAGATGAAGTAGAGCTGCTGAAACTGGCACTCAACAGCCAGTGAGATGGAAAGGACAAGAAAAAAATGGAAAAAGAGAAAAAAGGAGGAAACTGAAGAGGAGGCAGTGATTTCTCGTGCTGGAGGGAAGAGAGAACTCAAACACAATTCTGTTTGTTTCTGTGAAGAAAGAAGTATTTGCCCAAATTGCCTAGAAAGTGCAGACACCAGGAGGCCAGTTTTGTCCCAGAGAGAGGGAAGGTGGACTGGGAAGCAGAAACTCACCCAAGGAAAGTGCCCAGAGGCAGGTGGCCTGAGACGGTTATTCAATAAACTTAAAAATGAAATAGTTCTAGTTAAACCTGGAAGAGGAAAATTCAGCATGAAGAAGATAATTCTGGGAACAACAAGGAAATCACTTTCTTTATATCCTGTTTCTTGCATTTTTTCCCCTAGGTACCTGCACCTAGAAAAACAGGAGAGGTCTGAAATTAAATCTGATGCAACTTTCATTAATTTTAGCATTGAAATTATCACTGTTCTTCAAAGTGCCAAAGTCTCATTCGAGTGAAAAGGACTTAGATACAGTCTAAAGTAAAATATAACTTTAAGTCCTTCCCAACCACAGCCCTGGATAATCAACCCAGTCTCTGATACAGCACCAAAAGAGCAACAACAAAGGACTTTGAGGACAAATACTGCCGACCCTATCCGTGGATCGGCTTTCTTTCAGCCTGTGTATGTTTTGTTGACAGAAATCCTCAACATTCAGGTAAGGGTTAAAAATTGTGACTCTAGACAATTCCAAACCTACATTTCTCCTTCAGCTGGTAGAGGATTACCAACCAATTCATTCTTCTGTCAGCATCTGCATACATTTATTTCTCATTTTCAGCACAGGAGCTGACCCTTCCACTGAAGAGAAGTTAGCCTGCACACACAACATTTATTTAATCGGATAATATGGGCAATATCACTGCATTTTATTATTTATATTGTTTTACATTAAAGAAAGAATAACACACTCCAGCAAAAGCTGACAAAAGATGATTACCTGGAGTGGATTGTGGCCCATTATTCTTCTATTGTATTTATTCAAATTAACCTGAACATTCACATCAAAAGAATTAGTGAGAGCAACATGGGAACAAGAAATGACATGAAATTAAAGAACACTTAATTAAGAACACTTTCTGGGGTGCATCAAGAGGAGTGTGTCCAGCAGGTCGAAGGAGGTGATCCTCCCCCTCTACTCTGCCCTGGTCAGGCCCAACCTGGAGTATTGTGTCCAGTTCTGGGCTCCCTGGTATAAAAAAGACAGGGATCTCCTGGAGAGAGTCCAGAGGAGGGCTACAAAGATGATTAAAGGCCTGAAGCATCTCCCCTACGAGGATAGGCTGAGTGAGCTGGGACTGTTCAGCCTGGAGAAAAGAAGACTAAGAGGGGACCTTATTAATGTCTATAAATATCTTAAGTATGGGATGCAGGGGGAATTGGCCAGCCCCTTTTCAGTGGTCTGTGGGGACAGGACTAGGGGCAATGGCTGCAAGTTGGGGCACAGGAAGTTCCGCACCAACATGCGGAAGAACTTTTTCCCAGTGAGGGTGACAGAGCCCTGGGACAGGCTGCCCAGGGGGGGGGGGGAGTCTCCTTCTCTGGAGCTATTCAAGACCCGTCTGGACACCTATCTGAGTGATATGTCCTAGGGAGCTGCTTTGGCAGGGGGGTTGGACCCGATGACCTCTTGAGGTCCCTTCCAACCCCTGCAGTTCTGTGATTCTGTGATTAATCCCTCCTTTTTCTTCAGCTGTACGTTAACAGCCGCTGCAGGACTGGTTAATGATCTCAGCCAGTAACAGCACAAAGGCGATACTGTCAGGGCAGCTCAGGAGGCCCAAAGCTCAGGGGCTGAAATCCCTACAGCATATGAAAATCTGGAATTTTGTTACAGAAACTGGGGTAGCTAAGTTCCAGTTTTACAAGATATGGGGGTGTTTCCTATACAGGACAGTACTCCCAGAGCCAACTAGCACCTCTGAAAAGAAAACAAATGGAAAAAAAATTGGGATGAGTTCAAGGTCAGCTGCAGCCCAATGCTCCAAAATCAAAATACAGACTAAAATTTTCCTTTTTCTTCTTTTTTTTTTCCCAGACAACTTGGCAAAAAGTTCTGCTTTCATTCATAATTTCTTGACAGAATGGCACAAAGTCCTAAAATTATGTCACTATACGAAGTGCAATAAAACTTCTTCAGACATTATTTTGATGCTTAAAACAAAACCCAGATCAGCTGTAAGCTCATTTCCTACATCCAAGCCTGTTGAGGGAGCACAGTCCACGCTCAGGTACTGAGAGAACGGGAGGAGAACCAAAAATTTATGGACAACAGGATGCTACTAACCATCAGAATGATCCTGTACAATAATACACAATCGCTTATGTATCAAAAGGAGACTTGACAGTGGGAGAACAAAGGTCTTCTATTTGTAGAGACCCATTCATTATGCAATTAGGTACATGAGAGATATTATAAAATGTATTATTAAATGCCCTGTAGTCTCATATGCCCTAAAGTAAGGTTACCTGTCAGTACCCTCCCTTTCTGCCTCAAGCGGTACCTCATTTCAGGGGAGAATTAGCCATATTTTATTCACTCACACACGATGAACCATGAAATGAGTCTCTCTCATTCTTTTCCTCATGTTCCCCTCTCAGTCAGGTATGCAGATATGCTTTTCCAAGTATTTGGGAACACCTGTTTTCTCCTTCCTCCACCCACCATGTCATCATCTCTGACAAGTTCTTGCTCCCTCTGTAACTGTTACATTCTCATTTTTATTCCTCTCTAGCTCCCCTTTCTGTGTTTTTTGGATGCTTCTCCAAGAGTGTAATCTGTCCTTCTGGCATGTGCTTTCTTCCTCCCTTCACACCTCCATGTGCCTCTCAGGTTCTGTGTCTGCAAAGCTCATTCCCAACACATACAGTCCGTGTGGCTTCCTTCCCTTCTGCTGTTTAATCTGGAAGAAGAAACCTAATTCAAAGTATTGCACTGCCACTTCTTGAGCTTAATAAAACCTACCTCTCTTTGATGCAAAAACCTTTCCTTTGCAGGTTCCTGCAGCCCAATGATTGCTTTCTCTTTGCACGGAAAAAGTTCTCTCTGACATTCCTTCCCTGGCCAAATCTGTATCACCCAATGTCCACCTGTGATGTTTTATATATCATCACTATTCCATTGTCCTGCTTCTTGAGCTGCTGGAGAGGTTTTATTCCTCTCAGGACAAAACTTGCCATGAGTTGTCCGAGCATCTAACACCACCGCTGACCTCAATCTTTATGGAATTATTTCTTTTAAAGACCGTCTGGGATAAGACTTTTAAAGGACCCTCCCCATAGTGTAAGCTGTATGTCTTTTCAGCACAGGACACAGTTAGTTTAGAAAGTAATGGCTTTCTAGCACTGTTACATTTTCCTCATACAAGAGTGGTTTGAGAGCTGCCACAGATGCACAAAACTGGTTCCACCTTACCTTTGACGTGGCTTCTCCCATCCTCCAACAGTGGTACTACTATAGTGTTGTTCATGTTCCCAGGTGATCTCACAGCTGTATAGACAACAGGTACCGACTGTACCACCACAGGGATACGGTGCACGTGACTCATTTTGTTGGACTGCAAGTTCATGGGGCTTGAAGGTGGTACTGGATGGATAATGTGCAAAAACTGCTGGCCTCCAACACCAGATGCAGAGGCCACAAGTGGACCTGGAGTTAATACTGACGGTACAGATGCTGCTGAGGATACCGATGTTATTACTGTGGGTGATGAAGCTGGCCGACTAGAAGAAGAAGTAGAAGTCGAAGAAGGGGAGGAGGCTGATGCTGTCATGGAAACAGGTGAAGATGAAGCTGCTGTAGGGGATGACCTGGCTTTGTTTATTGACAAGTCCACTGGTTCAGTCTGTGTTTGGAAATGGTCTGTAGATAATGAATCCTCCGTGGGGTCTGCCTTCATGTTGTTTAGTAACAAGGGTACAGCTTCCATATCTGGGTAGTTGTGGACGTTTGGAGACTGCTGAAGAAGGACAAAGGGACAGAGTTACGTATGTGGCTAAAGACGAATTGCACACTCAACTGCTAACACACATCATGCAACTAGGTCATAAAAGCCACAGGATTTGTTTCCTTTTCCTGTGCCAGCTCCTAATTGTGAAGGATAAATCATGCTAGAAAGTACAGGCATGTTCAGTCTGAACAGAATATTCAAAAACATTCTACTCCCATTTCTTGGAAGGTGGCAGGATTTACTGTACAAAATCACCCCATTTCTTTGCACTACGTAAAGTCATCAGTGACAAAAATTTTAACATCTCCACAGGTAACTACCATTTATATTGAACAGGAAATTTCTTTCCAACATCTACCTTTAAGCTACAACGTTACTCCCTGTGTCACCTCCAACAGACACAGAAAAACTGCTCACCACCATTTCTCAAACCATTTTTGGCATGCTTCAAGACGAATCTCTCCCAGCTTGCCTACCTTCTTCTCAACTAGGCAGGCCTTGCTTGTTCTTTCTGTCCTAAGTCAGCTTTAAAAGAACAAGCCATAGTACTTCCTCTCTGCAGTGATCTTGGCAGCTTTGTCCACACCACCTTTTAAAGGCGGTGCCTCAAATCAAACATAGTCCTTCATTTCAGTATCTGACATTTGCGTTCTACATGGTTACTGATAACGAACTTACAAGTTCATTATCTGTAAGTTCCCCAACTTACGACAGGGACCCACATTTGTAGAGTTGCTCCATTACTGACAGCAATGGCTACCACGATTCGTTAGCCTGAACTAGCTCATTAGACAGCCTTCATCTTTGTTATAACTTCATTTTTATTTTTATTTTTCCATACTGATCAAGCACAATTGTCCTGACTTTGCAAAATAATTCTATGCTTTGGACCAATTCTTTCAAACCTGGTTGGTGTTAAATTTTTTTTTTTAGACTGGTGCCATCTTCTATTTTTATATTTTATATAAGAGGTTAAGAGAACTTTTGAATAATGCTAGGCCAAAGACAGATTTCCTGGAGAAGCTCATTTGATATATCTTTCCTTTTTGACAGTACCACTTTTCAAAAATGTTTTTTCAAGTAATTTTCAATAAGCAGAGCAAGGAAGGAAAATGCCCATCAGTAACCTGGTAGTAAGAGAAAGCACAGCTCTCAGCTCCTCAGCCAAGTACCTCCATGGCACAGCACTGCAGCAGAGCTTCTCTACAGGCACACTGCTACACACTGTAGTATGGAAAACCAACCCTGATAAGAAACATTTGCCAAGCTACTTCAGATCTCACTTGACCATAAGGAATCATTCCACAAACAGATCTAACAAGAAATCTTTTAAGCAGCTCTAAATGCGTTCTCTCAATCTCTAGATTATAGTATTTACTAAGAATCTAAAAATATTAAGTCAGAAATATTTAAGCCACAAATAGTTCAGTTTGTCTGCTCTAAATACGGTAACAATCAAGCAAAATATGAATTCACTTTGGGATTTTTATAATCAACTGTGTTAAATATTTTCATGGAGAACCCTCCTGGGTTTGAGTCAGAGCCAAATTTCATCACAGGATGGAGCTGTTATTCTAAAAGGAAAAATAGAAACACTAATATTAAAATTTATAGTAACAGTCTAAGTGGATAGTAACCCTGGCATACTGAAAGATAAGATATTCTAGTAGATCCCATCTATTCAGCTGATTTAGGCTCGTTCTTGGATCTGACATTTTCCCGGTGTGAAAGGAAGAACATCTCTGGAACAGTGAGTCTCTTCCTCTATTCATACACAAATAAACATAAAACAAAGGGACCCCAATTCATCCAACCCCCAGACCCTGCTGTTCTGCTGTAATATAAATAACAAAAGCAAAAAAAAAAAAATCCCTTTATAATGACAACGGGGAGTTCTGCTAAAAAAAGAAGGCAGAGTGAACACCAGGTTACTTTTCAAAGCACACAACCAGTGACAAAGTTAGGAATACCTCATCCTCAAGAAGGCAAAACTACCTGTAATTGCCCAGTGATGATTCCTGGTAACTCCCTCTGAAGCACCTTACCCCAGCTGACATCAGTAAGGAGACTCTGCATTTGGCATACCATATGTGCCACGATGGAGACAAAACCATACCCCATCCATGCCACAAAGCAGCTCATTTGACAAATCTTGACAAGCCTTACATACGTGATGGGCAAACAGACTGCTTCTGCTGAACTACGCAGGTTGGCTGCAGAGTGAAGACAAGGTAGGGAGGGACACCCCACACAGGCCATACCCAAACTTTCCCAAGGCCAAAGGCAACTTCTTTTATCTTAAATGTGTGAGAGAAGGGGGATGAATGAGATGAACTCATGTACAGATGAGGGGATTCCCCTGCGCACATGGCTGGGGAAGGGTCATCAGCTCCATCCACAGGGCAGACAGATAGATGTGCCACACAGGAAATCCTGCATGTTGATGTACTTCCAGGCTTCCCCTGGGTGCCATAGGCAGACTTCAGGTTGACCCAGTGCCACCTGCCTCAGCAGCACAACTCACTACTCTGTGAGCCCAAGGATGAATTAATTACCCTGCTGTTGCTGTCCTCCGTTGCTCCTCAGAGCACCCTCACGTTTTGTTAAGCACTGGAACGGGCTGCCCAGGGAAGTGGTGGAGTCTCCACCCCTGGAGGTATTCAAAAGGCAGTTAGATGTGGTGCTGAGTGCCATGATTTAGTGGTGGTTGGCAGGTCAGGGTGACGGCTGGACTTGATGACCTAAAGGGTCCCTTGAACCAAGAGAATTCTATGATTCTAAGTGTTCTGAGGGCACCAGGGATTTAACTTACCCATCATACACAGGTAAGACTGCTGGAGCACATCAGGCGCCTTCTGACTTCTGGGATACTTCTGAGACTGGACCCAAGGGACACACACGGACCTCAAAAGCAGTCCATCACCAAACCAATTGCGGACTGCTCCAATGTCCCACCTGCCTCTGAAGCCAGCAGCATCAGGTCCCTTACAGTATGAGTAAGGAAGAATCCCAAACCCTTATACACCTGACACCACACAAAGTACTTGTTCCATAGAAAGAGTCAATTGTCTTTGAGACAAAGCACAGGTCATGACTTACAGATTTTTCTAGACTGTGCTAAGAACAGGCCTTTGCTTTACTATAGTAATTACACTGTCTCTGTTGGGAATTTAAAAAAAAAAAAAGCAAATGCAAAAAACCTGCAGTCCTCTATCATATAAATCACATTCTCTTTTAATCTCTCTTCTGCATTTAGTTTTGTACTGTACATTTCTTATATTCCATCTACTTTTTGCTACATACCCTCTTTCTTGTCCACACCTGCTGGAGGAACCATGTAGTCCATATGTACTATGGTAAAACAGCTGGTATTATTATTTCAGTCTTCAGTAGTGAAACCATACTCAAAACTTTTACAGTCCATGCATTTCTCCAAATGGGATGAAAACTAATATGCCCTTCAATGACCTCCCTTCCCCAACAAAAACCACTAAGAGTAAGAATGCCCTTTCTTTGGTAAACTCAGGCTGTGACTCATGTCAATCAACATTAAAAAAGACAGCAGGATCCTTATAAAAACAAGTTTGCAACATGCTGCACTTAAGATGAAAGTTGTAAAGGAGTGTTACATTTTGCTGTGGTGGTGGTGAACAAAGATCTACCTCAACAACTCGCTCTCCCTTACAGTGACCTATGATTGGTATAGATGTTTCTCCATGATCTCAGATTTTATCTCTCTACACTGTCAAAGCTCTATTTAAACTGCATCTGAATCAAACACTGAACATTAAATAATCATTACTTTCTGAAAATGGATGGTATAAGCAAACTTTTCCCAGCATTGATGGTTATTCCAGAATTAGGAACTACGGGACGAACAGTAGCAATAAAGCCAAAAGGGAAAGTTGAATTCTCAGCACACTATGTCACAGCATTTCCTCAGATCTCCCATTAACTGAGAAGTAACTATTCATTTCCCCAGACAATAAGTGTCACTGTTAGTTTTATTTAATGGAACCACTTATTTTCTAATTGAGAATATCATAACACTAGGGCTGGGATATTCAGAGGTACACCTTCAGCCACTCCGTCAGCTCATAAAGTCAACTGGATGAAAAACAAATGGTTCTGTGGTATTTTTCTTCTGTCTCTCTGTTCTTGCCTTTCCACCCTCACCCAGTGAACTGGGCTTCTGGTGGTGCTGTGGGCTCAGCTGATCACTAGTTTGGGCATCTGAAACAGGTTTTCTCCATCTGGCTTCCAAAAGCATCTTGTGTTGGCTTTGCAAATTAAATTTTGGTTTTGGGGGTCTAAACTGTTGTTGAGGGTTTGGCAGCTTCCAGAGCGTTTGCTGGATTAGAAAGGGTTCAGCCTGAGGTCTCTGTAACTCAGTGGGCTGCCTTGGATGCTGGCCCAGACCATGGAAATATAACATGAAGGGGTACAGTTCCACATGGCTTCCCTTGTCTCACTGCTCCTGCCTGTTGGTACAACAGAGGGGCAGCTTCAGCCCTGCCTCCATCTGGGACTCAGGGGCCAATCTCAGCAATGCCTCTCTCTGCAACACCGCCAGTCACATCCTTATGCCATTCATCATCTGCTCAAATCCAGGCTGAAACAGAACTGGAAGGCAGGTCGGGATGTCTCCCTGCTAAAATAAGGGGTTTCTTTAATAAAGCTGCAGCCTCTATTAGTCAGTGCTCCTGGCTCTTGTGTTTTGTGCCTGCCCTTTAAAGCTGTACACCAGCATTCTCTGCAGTGCTCTGTTTCATTAGTTTGCCGTTAATACACGCCGCCAGGAACACAACACGTGATTTCCCTATTCACAAAGCTTTTTTGGGCTGTGTAAAAAGGCATTCCTCACCGCCTGTTTCCCTGACCACTATGGAAAGAAAAACAGCCAGCCAGCCACACAACCAGCCACAGAACCAGCCGCAGGACCCCGAGCAAAGCACGGGGAAGTTTTTTGGCTGGTAACTGGTGGCCATCCTTCCCTGCACATCTCTACTTCTTCCTCCTTGCCTCCTGAACTCCACCTCCCTTTAACTTTCTTGGGAAGAAATTTTGCAACAGCCCCTTTCCACTCTCTTATTCCACACATGGCAGGCAACCTTCCCTGTGCACCGGCACTATCACAGAATCACAAGGTTGGAAAAGACCTTTGAAGATCATCAAGTCCAACCGTTCCTGTCCTATGCTAAACTATATCCCTAAGTACCTCAGCTACTCTTTTTTTAAACACATCCCATCCAGAACCACGACACGGTTCATGGTTTGCACACAGCTAAGGTTAACACCAGTGAAAGAAGCAAAGATCATTTTGTTATCAGCAACTCATCCCGACACCTTGCAGTTCATCAACTTCACTGAGTAGTAAGCTCCAGTGAGTCTCCGTGCCTTCGTGGAGTTTTACAACAGGGTTTACAAGCCTCCTACAATCGGTTTCCAGCTTTTAAAGCGTTCTTCCTTTCTGGCAGCCATCTCCCAAGGTCAAATAATTTGTAAGAAAGCACACCAAATAAGCTGTCCTTGATGACGGAAACTGAACAGACTAAATTTAGCCTTTATAAAATAAGCTGGCTTTGAGGACGGGAAGTTAAAAAATAAATTGCTAAGCGTTTAACTCTTCAGCCAAATCACACACAAAAACCCTTTCTTGGTCATTACCATCCTGCCCCACCTCATTCTGCTCTGGCAGGAGACATTTCAGGCAGGATGATTTTGTTTTGTTAGAGTTAAAGGAGACTGAGATGAGAAGGATCATACTCCTTCTGAAAAGCTACCCATGATTTTAACCATGTCGTTGCCACTGCTGTAACCAAACGCTTGGCAGCGCAGGCATGAAGTCTTCTGGGCAGGCAGTGCAAAACTGTGCCAGGTTTAGTGCAGCTTTCAGCTCCCATCATTGACCTTGGAGGGTGAAATCTAAATAACCAGGAATATTCTGCAGGTTACAGATTTTCCAACACTTCTCAGTAAAAGAAGCACATGCTAGGTTTGAAATGACAAGAAGGAGCTGCTTTACCAGGAGCAATTTAGCTTCCACACAGTGCACCAGATGTGCTTACAACTGTAATGCCATGAAACGTGCCAGTGGATTTGGTTTGGGATATGGTGCGTTCATCTTTGGTATACAACTTGGTTTCTTAAATTAAAATGGAACATTTTCCCAATCTTTCCTGTAAGTAAAGGGAGAAAGAAGCTCATCTCCCCCAAGAGAGTAGTTTGTGCAGGTGCTTTCCATGAGGCATATCTGCTGGTATTGGGTTTTGTCCTGTCACACCCCAAACAGGCACCAAGAGTACAAAAGCCTGGTGCATGGCTACCTTGGGTAAACCGCAGCTTGGGGACTTCAAAGAGAGCTTGAAGTTATGGCTCAAGCACCCAGCACTTTGAGTCTTTATTGGTTTATCTTGCTAACCCAGGAGTGAACTCTTAAAAATTATGGGAAGAGATGTTTTTGAAGACACCTTCCTGTCTGAGAAATAATATTCACAACACTCACATGCTGCTGCCTGAAATTCTCCACTTCAACCAAAGCAAAAAAATACTCTAAGAAAAGAAGTAAATGCCAAGTGCAGAGCCCTACAGATAGGACATAACAACCCCATGCAGTGCTACAGGCTTGGGGGAGACTGGCTGGAGAGCTGTCAGGCAAAGAAGGACCTGGGGGTGTTGGTTGACTACAGACTGAATATGAGCCAGCAGTGTGCCCAGGTGGCCAGGAAAGCCAATGGCATCCTGGCTTGTATCAAAAACAGTGTAGCCAGTAGGTCTAGGGAGGTGATTGTGCCCCTGTACTCAGGATTGGTGAGGCCACACCTCGAGTACTGTGTCCAGTTCTGGGCTCCTCACCATAAGAAGGACATTATGGTCCTCGAGCAAGCCCAGAGAAGGGCAACCTGGCTGGTGAAGGGGCTGGAGGGAAAATCCTATGAGGAGTGGCTGAGGGAGCTGTTTAGTCTGGAGAAGAGGAGGCTGAGGGGAGACCTTATCACCACCTACAGCTACCTGAAGGGAGGTTGTAGAGAGGTGGGCAATGGTCTCTTCAGGCAGGTGACAGGAGATAGGACAAGGGGAAATGGCACAAAGCTGGGCCAGGGCAGGGTCAGATTAGATGTTAGAAAAAATGTTTCACTGAAAGAGTTGTCAGAGCCTGGAACAGACTGCCGAGGGAGGGGGTTGAGTTACCTTCCCTGGATGTGTTTTAAGAAAGGGTAGCTGAGGTACTCAGGGATATGATTTAGCATAGGACAGGAACGGTTGGACTTGATGATCTTAAAGGTCTTTTCCAACCTTGTGATTCTGTGGTAAAACAACATTAAAAAAAATGTGAGCTAAACTCTGCTATCCACCTGAAAAGAAGACACATCCAAGACTCAACTATGCTCCCTTTGAGGCACAGCCATCATTATTATCTGTAATTATTATTACATCTGTACTACTACCTGCACATAAGGGGTGCACCAGTACAGCAGTGACAGCTGCTATAAAATCCGAAGGGCGAACATGTAGGCAGCTGAAAACCAAACCTGAGCAAAATACTTAAAAAGATTTGTTTCCCAACATGAAAGCACCAAGTGAACAGGCGTCTGGGCCTTTTTGCTGGAGGCTGCTGCAGGCTTCCCTGGGCTGACAGAACTGCTCAGCTCGGACGCCTTGGACAAACGCAGGAGAGGTCAGGCTGAAGGAGAGAACAAAGTGCGACACGGATGGGTCTTCCTGCATTTTTTTGTTTCCAGAAGCATGAATTAAAAAGTGGCTTGCTATCAGTTTTTAAGCAAAGGTTGCTCAGGGTCAAGGTTAAATTTGTGTTCCAAGGAACAAAAGAGATGCCCAGGGATGGCACTCCCGAGTGTGGTTGAGTCAGACTTCGCTGCAACAGCTCCCATTGAAGCTTTTATAAAAAGCACCAGTTGGCACCAAGAAAGACAGAGGGTAGAGCCTAGGGATTATTAAAATAAAAAGAGGTTCAATGAAAATGCATTTAAACAAATTGGAATCGATTCAACAGGAGAGACTGAGAGACACCCACTTTAAAGTACTCGTGATTCACTTAATGTATCATTATCTCTGCATAACACTTGGATGTTTGATTTCAAAGTGGATGTTTCCAACCCTCAAGGCCTAAAAATAAAATTTCAATTCTCTTTGTGAGTCTGAAGAGGCAAAAGAAACTCAGCACACACTATGAGGCGCAGGTGGCCTTTGTTACTAAATGTGCAGAACCTACAAAAGACGCCCCAAAATGAGAGTAAACTAAGAGCTGGGGAGACCAAATTCAAACCAACCATTCATAAATAGACAAGCAAGATTCAAGCTCCAAGGCTGTAAAAATGATCTTTAAACTTTTCCCAAACACAGTGTCATGAAGGTGCTACTCTACAACTACTTCAACAGTGAAAAAAGTGCCACAACCTTTAGTAACACTTCCAACCAGGATGAGGAAACGTGCTTCAAAAATGTGAGGAGATCCCTATGCGAACAGCACTTGTTTTTAAACACCTCTAATGATGAACACAGATATATCTAGTGTGAAATGGCTTCTTTTTAAATGATACATCTGCAAAGACAGAGTAAGCATTAAGGTTACCGGGCATTTAGTTCACCTGTCCCTGGATGTGTTCAAAAAAAGGGTAGATGAGGTACTTAGGGATATGGTTTAGCTTAAGATGGGATTGGTTGGACTTGATGATCTTCAAAGCTCCTTCCCAACCCTGTGATTCTGAGATTCTGTGAAAACGGACAGGTTTACCAAAGGGTTCCTCCAACAGCACAGGAGAACAAGCGGTTAGAGGCTTCTACAGACCAATAAACTAATCAGCCCCTGTACTATCTGGTACATTAAATGTAAATATGACATATTTCTTGTACATGAGGTCAAATTCTCAGCACCTCAAACTCCTTGTGGGCCTGCTATGATTTTTACTTTTTTTAAAAACAACAAAACCTACCCCTTTGACCCCTAAATCATTAACACATTCAGAAAACTACATGTTCAGCTTAGATGCATTATTCGTATTAGAGCAGTGTTAACTAGAATGCTCTACCAATGTAAGAGTTGGTTGAAATGAACTTCTGTATGACCACTGCTATGACACAGCTCTTCAAGAGAAACGAGACTAACAAAGGTGTGGAACAACTGCAACATAATTTGCAATATCACTTCCTTAAGCGTAAAAGGAATATTGATAGTACAGTTGTATTCCTTGCACTAATCCATTTTAGATTTGAGGATAATTACTGAAAAATAATGGTAGATCCCTACATAATTGTAAAATACAATGGGGAAAAAATATCATCCTGCCACCAATTCAGAATTATTTGGGAGATTAAAAAAAAAAGTTAGTTTATAAAATCGCAGGCAACAAGAATTTCACACATTCACTTAGCAGCTCTCCTCATAAGTTTTTCCTCTATGTTTTTTGGCAATTCTTCCTCTTTTTGATTTCACTTACTTCCTTATTTTTTCTAGTCCAATTTTAAATCATAATCTTTCCATTTACCTTTTCCACAAAGTTGAATTACTAAATGAGTCCTTGACATTCACAATATAAAATGGTAAGAAGAATTGTACGAGACACACACTGAGATTTTTAAAGTTACTTTTGTTTTGTCAATCTAGACTGGTTACTTAGCTTGTCATGGAATACACCAGGAACATTCCACAAGCACCTACCAAGCAGGTTTGCTGATAGAGAAGTCTACCACGTTAGCAAGGTTTAGTGAGAGACATTTGGGAGGAAAAAAAAAACCAAACCCCACATTTACATTTCTAGGTGGAGCATTCAAATCATATTCTAAGTTATATTTGTATCTAACATCTAAGAGTTCGTTTCCACGTGAACCAACTTGCACTGAAGAACAACAAAAAAGCCTGAAGATTAATTTGCACAAGTAAAATTTGGACGTAAAGATTTGGTAACTATTTTCCTACTTCGCACATCATCACAAAATATTTATAAATGTATTAACAAAAAAGGACTATGACGAGGCACAACACTATTATTTATACACTCTAGCCACCTGCAAGCTGTTGCTCAGCTCCAGGCAAAACTCAGCCATGTCCCCAGCCAGTTTTGGAGCTCAGCACTCACAAACCAGTCTGGCATTTCCAAGTCATTCCTCCCTGGGAAAGCAGTGCCAGATACCGCAGGAGGACTCTGCGCACCCAGTAAATGCAGCTGACATGAAAAAGGCATAAAAGACTGGACAGTTAATTCTTTTTAATTATTCCTCATTATTCTGACTTGCACACATGTCCTTTGAGGTATGAAGATACCCATGATCTACTTGTGTGATAAATACATCCAGAGTGGTGTTGGTGCCATGTCTGAAACTCCCATCTAATTTGTTATCCATATACTGCAACTGGGTCTCTCTCTGTCTCTCTCTGCTTGTCTTTGTTCATCTTCATTTCCACCAGAAGGATTATTAGTTTTTCCCAAATGAACCTCCTCCTATTTACTGTCCTTCAAGCTGAAGCTTAAGTTCATTTTGTTCTTCTGACCTCTCCACCGAGATTGCATCTCAATTTCAACACTCTTTTCTTTACTAAAATAAATACACTTATAGTAGAACTTCTTATAGTTAGGTCTGACTGCCCTGGACAGGCCCCACCTGGAGTACCGTGTCCAGTTGTGGGCTCCCTGGTATAAAAAAGACAGGGACCTCCTGGAGAGAGTCCAGAGAAGGGCTATGAAGATGATTAAGGGCCTGGAACATCTCCCGTATGAGGAAAGACTGAGTGAGCTGGGACTGTTCAGCCTGGAGAAAAGAAGACTAAGAGGGGATCTTATTCATGTTTATAAATATCTTAGGCATGGGATGCAGGGGGAATTGGCCAGCCCCTTTTCAGTGGTCTGTGGGGACAAGACAAAGGGCAATGGCTGCAAGTTGGAGCACAGGAAGTTCCGCACCAACATGGGGAAGAACTTTTTCCCAGTGAGGGTGACAGAGCCCTGGGACAGGCTGCCCAGGGGGGTGGTGGAGTCTCCTTCTCTGGAGATATTCAAGACCCGTCTGGACACCTATCTGTGTGATATGAGCTGGGGAGCTGCTTTGGCAGGGGGGTTGGACCCGATGATCTCTCGAGGTCCCTTCCAACCCCTACGATTCTGTGGTTCTGTGAAATGAAGACTGCCAGTGGTTTGGGGGGAGAAGAAAAATAAAAAAGGGGTTCACTTCAGAGAAGAAAAGTTAAAATAAGTTTGTATTAAAGCTAGCACTTTCCAGTGTCTGTTCCTCAAGCAGACTTCCAGGACCCCTACCCCAGGACTGGCTGTGTGTCCTAGTAAAACAAACATGCTCAAAACCATTTGCTGGCACCGAGGGTCCATGGCGTGGGTTTGTATAGCTGAAACCTCTCATCCTCTGAGTATGGATGGCTCGTTAAACTGGGTGCAGCTAGGTCACCTCTAACTCCCTTGAACTTCCCTCCTGCTTCCCACTGCCACTCCTCCTCTGGGACCGGGCAGCACCAATGAGGACATCAGCTGACCTCAAAAAAGGAGAACGAGCCAAATCTGGGAGGAGAAAAACAACACTGGATGGAAAAAAAAAGTTCTACAGAGGCAGACAAAATGCAGAGATTGGGTCTGGCACTGTCAGAGAGAGGAAACTGATAGTGAGCCCTGGCTGGGATACCGTCACCAGAGAGACCGGGGCTCTGAGGGGTCATGCAAGGTGAGCCTGCAAATTAAGGAATTAGGCATTCTGAATGCTAAGCAAGCCATTAGGTCACCTCATGCCACCTCAGATGCAACTGGAAGGACTCGGACATGAAGATGAGAAAATGGTGCCCATCTCGCTGGATGGTAGGGATGTCTGGGAAGGCTGTGGGACTTGGCTGGATGTGAGGGAGACTGTCCCAGCCCAGGGAGGAGGAGATGGGTCAAGCTTGGAGTGATTGGGCAAAAGGGTTTGTGCCAAGTAAAGCAAAACGCCTTGCCAGCGCCTGGCATGGGACCTGAAGCCGCTGAGGTTCACCATTCCTCTGCTGTCAGCACATCTCCCCAAAACCCGCTGGTGAAACATACTGTCCCTCCCCAACACCCATCCACAAAAACTGAAGTAATTTTGCAGTCAGTGCCCAGTGCAGGGGCTGATCAAAGTCTGTGCAGACAGCCCCCTCCCAACACCGCCCAAAGGCTGCCTGCCTGCCTCATCCTCCGAGCTTACTAATGTTCTTCTACCACATCTTCTGGGGAGGGAGAGTTGGGATGGCTATTTCTGACTCTCCCCCCCAAAAGTGAATGTGCTCTTGTATATGCTATGAATACTTAGATTCGCAAAAATTAGTTTTTAATGCCCCTGTAATGAAATTTGATTCAACTCACCAGCCTGGTATAGAATCATAGAATGGTCTAGGTTGGAAGGGACCCCAAGGTTCATAGAGCTCCAACCCCCCTGCCACAGGCAAGGCCACCAACCTCCAGGCCTGGATCTACACAAGGTTGCCCAGGCCCCCATCCAACCTGGCCCTGAACATCTCCAGGGACAGGGCATCCACCACCTCTCTGGGCAGCCTGTTCCAGCACCTCACCACTCTCTCTGTAAAGAACTTCCCCCTAATATCTAATCTAAACCTTCCCTCCTTTAGCTTTAATCCATTCCCCCTTGTCCTGCCATTGTCTATCCTTTTAAAAAGTTGATTCCCCTCCTGTTTATAAGCTCCCTTCAGGTACGGGAAGGCTGCAATGAGGTCCCCCTACAGCCTTCTCTTCTCCAGGCTGAACAAGCCCAGCTCCCTCAGCCTCTCTTGGTAGGGGAGGTGCTCCAGCCCTCTAATCATCTCTGTGGCCCTCCTCTGAACCCTCTCCAACAGCTCCACATCTTTCTTGTATTGTGGGCCGCAGATCTGGACACAGTACTCTAGATGGGGCCTCACAAGGGCAGAGTAGAGAGGGACAATCACCTCCCCTGGTATGTCACTACCCCACATTGGTATGTCATAGTACTTACAGAAGAAAAGACAAAGAACAAAAACCCAACCCTGTGTGTGCAACTTCTCTAAGTCTTTATGTATTACAAGAATTACAGTTAAAGGCTAAATAAGATAGGACACAGATTGTGACAACCTACTGACACCAAAGATGGACCATTTATAGCACAGTACTTTGGAGCTGACTTGTTTCAGTTCTTATCCTATGGCACTAATAACCAACTACTGGTGATTGCAAACTGATCAGTCTTCAGAAATCTCCTTTAAATGGGGTAATAGAGACTACTTTCACTTTACAGAAAGGAAAATGCAGGGGGTGAGAATCTTCAGAGTTTTTCCAGTGTTACAATACCAAAGTTTAGAGTTACAACATTAGAGCTAAAACATTATAATACTCAATGAAAAATTAAATTCGCTCTATGAAGCCCCATTCAAATTATTTTAGTCTTTCTGATTTTTAAGGGTACTGAATATAAATAGCATATAACAAAATCTATCATTATTTACAATAATTTTCCTGCTCTAAAGTAAAGCCTGCAGTATGGATCTATAAAAACTCTCATTATTTGAAACTATCACATCTGAGACAACTGTACACAGTCATATTCTTATTTCTTTATACCTTTAATCTTAAAATACATATATATCACAGAAACTGAACAAAAACTGATTATTTTTTTAATAGCTAACAGTATCATAGTGATTTTTATTATGCAGCAGAAGAAACTGGGTATTTACGTTTTTCTCAGAACACGTTAACAACAAACTAACATCATCACCATGTTATTAGCTATGGATTACATCACTCTAACTCTGTTCCAGAGGAGTACCTGCTTTTTAAACAGAAAACCCATCAATTTTCAAGGAAGATGAAGCTTAATACCTTTTCATTTCCTAAGCTTCTATCAACTTCGGAATATATAACAGTCCCTAAAATTAAATTCTGTTAAGAGACAAAATTGTTGGGTTTTTACAAGCAATACATACAGAACACCAGATTAGATACCTGAAGCTGCAGGCAAAAAATTCTCTCTAGTCCCCTTAAGAGATACATATTTTAACTTAATGGAAACTTATGTGCTCCCCATGGTTATGGGGGCAACAAGGCACAAGCCGTTTCTCCTGCTCATCCAGAGAAAAAGTGGAAGAAATGGAAAAGGAAAAAAAAAAGGAATCC
The DNA here is from genome assembly GCA_013400835.1 of Zapornia atra. Taxonomy (NCBI): domain Eukaryota; kingdom Metazoa; phylum Chordata; class Aves; order Gruiformes; family Rallidae; genus Zapornia; species Zapornia atra. Next base: position 121,294 of record VZTU01020457.1, on the reverse strand, counting down.
TTTTCTTTTCATCCACAATTTTTTTTCAACAGAATGATTAAAGTTTTATTTGATTTTCAAGTTCTTTCGAAGTTGCTGTTTTTTTAAAAATGGGGTGTGATGGGTGGTGGGAGGAAAATATTAAAATGAACTGTCACTAACAATGCACATTGACCCATTTAATATTTAGGCTGTCACAGAACACACATCAATTCTGTTCTGTTCTTTTTGTTATTTCTTTAACAGTTACAACAAGCTAGTGAATTTGAAATCAATTCCCAAAAGTTTTTGTTTGACCTAAATCCCTTTTCCTTGCCTCCTCCTCCCCTTCCTTTGTTAACAACACAACAACATTTTGTACACACGTTACCCATTTGGGCTCAATTTGGATGCCTGGACATCTGCATATGTTGCCACCTGCAACCTCCTGGAGTAGAGAAGGTGGCACAGAGCTGGGGGGACAGGCTCTGGCACTCTCAGGGGAAGGCACTGGCAGTAGCAGAGGTACACCACTACACCCCCAAGGGCAGAGGCAACGATGCTGACAGCCGTGCACTTTGCTACCTATGCAAACCCCATAAAAGACACACACAAGCAACTCGTGAAAGCACAGAGGGCCCAAAAGTTCCTGTTTGGATTCATGGTGGTGAAAAGGCTCTGCAATGCTTTATTTCATTTTTAATACAGATTTAAGTGGACTACTCACTGCGTGATGTTGTGTAACATCACAAGAGTGATGTTAGGGTGAGCACTGTCGCACGTATCTGTGTTAGATCCAGCAGGACACGACACCCAGTACTGGCTGTGGAGCTGATGTTGTGCCCTATCATCGAAATCATGCCCCATACCTGAGCCAAAATTATTGTCACAGATGAAGAAAGAAGGTCCTTAACTGTGCACATCCATCGACTCTGAGAATTTATTGCTGCCTTCCCAGCCGCATACGCAGACACGGGGATTCGCCCTGCTCAACTGGCAAAGCTTACGAAGGACGCAAAGCTGCTGAGCATTTCCAAACACTCCTCCTGCCTCCTGTCCAAGCAGCACCATGGTTTAATGTGCGTGCTGCACCGCTGCTCTGACTCCAAAGGAAGACTCCAGTTACACATAAAACCAACACAACAGATGTACTTTGGGAGTGGTGCACGAAGTAGCTTTACAAGATGTACAAAAAGAATCGCTCAATTTTTCACAGAATCACAAGGTTGGAAAAGACCTTTAAGATCATCAAGTCCAACCATTCCTGTCCTATGCTAAACCACATCCCTAAGTAGCTCATCTACCATTTTTTTAAACACATCTAGGGATGGTGACTCAACCCCCTCCCTGGGCAGCCTGTTCCAAGCCCTGACAAATCTTTCACTGATACTCTCTTCAGTGAAATGTTTTTCCTAACATCTAATCTGAACCTGCTCCAGCACAGCTTCGTGCCATTTCCCCTTGTCCTATCTAGGGGGAGTGGATTTTCCACTAGCCACTGTTACCATGCGCAATCAAATGCAGAGGGGCACACCAAATACACCTCTGAGTAGACATGCTCAAGTTTCTGCTTCTCCTGAGACACAGACACTATTACTCTTGTTGACACGAGTCTTGTGTTTAAGCTATTTTACAGCACTAATTAGTACTGACAACTCTTAATATATTACAAATTAAACAGGAGAATTCACACTTAGGTTGAGGGTTTTTTCTCTCACTGAATTAAAAAAAGAGCATCTCTAGTCTAGTATATACATAATTGCATGTTACAGCCATGAAAATCTAACATGAGAAAACTAAAAGCTGTAAAGAGCAGCTGTCTCATAAATGGCTTGGCGTCTCCAAGTTTGCTTCAGGATCTCCAGACTCCAGCGTTCAAGCTGTACAGAAGACTGCTTCTGACACAAAGCAACACCTAAGCAGATAGGGCCATGGTTTCCCTGTGGTGCTACCTGGGGCAGAATTACAGTGTGGTAATTGTACTAATTAGCTCAGATACATCCTTCAGAACGTCAGTACACTCACCACGTTTGATTCATTTCACCTCCTCTGTCCTTCATGTCTACACACAAACGTATCACAGAATGGTTTGGGTTGGAAGGGACCTCAGATATCTAGTTCCAACCCCCCTGCCGAGGATAGGGACACCCTCCATTAGACCATGTTGCCAAAAACCCCATCTAACCTGCACTTGAGCACTTGCAATGATGGGGCGTCCACAGCTTCTCTGGCCAACCTGCTGCAGTGCTTCATCAGCTTCCTCACATAAAATGTTTTCCTCATTGCCATTCTAAATCTACACTCTTTCAGTTTAAAACCATTACTCCTTCTGCTGTCACTAGAGGCCTTGGTAAAAAACCTTTTCTCTGTCTTTCTAATAAGTCCTGTTGTAAGTATTGAAAGGCTGCAACAAGGTCTCCCTTGGGCCTTCTCTTCTCCAGGCTGAACAACCCCAACTCCCTCTGTCAGCTTTTGCTCATAGAAGAGGCATCCTATCCTTCTGATCATTTTTGTGGCCCTCATCTGGACCAGCTCTAAATCTCCTCTTCATGGTATTCTCATTTTACAACAGAAATTATCTTTCTTGGCTGGTAGAGAAAGCCAACCACTTCCTCACCTGCCAAAAGATATTTTAGAGGCAGAGCAGTGGTACTAATGAAAATCACGCTCTCATGGCATATCTAAAAACCTTCTGCAGTACTCTCCTTGCTGTTTCAACAGCTTGTCTACTCCCTGATTTGCAATCCACTACACAGGGGAGAGTTTGCCATAGACTGCTCATCTTTACAGACACATTGGCCATGCCAAGGAGCTCACCTGGTGCGTACTTCACAGTAATCACTACACCAGCAAAGAACAACAGGTCTACCATTTGCATCTTCCCCTGAACAGGACAGTTACCCAAAGAAAGGATGAAGCAGCTATGAAATTGAGCGCAAATGGAAAAATTCTGATCACATGGAAGGTTTTTTATGCCCTCGTTAATTACTGACTAGAGACAGTTAAGCACCTTTGTAAGGGGAAACCCACATGACTTACCTAGCAGGGAAGTCCCTGGCCTGCTGGTGCTGGGCTAAGCCACCCAGCATCCTCACCATCTGCCACCAGACTCCAGCACTGGAGTCCTCTTCTACAGCCCCGAAGCCCCTCCTGAAAACAAGGAGGGTGGAATGGGAGACTTGAGTCCCACACCAAACTTTGTTTTGTGCTTTATAGGAAAAGAATGACTGTTCCTCAGTGAGGTGCTACTGAGGGGGGAGACCACAGTTTGGGTCCCACGTTATTTTAGATAATCACCGAATGAAATCAGTGAAGGGTATATTGTAAGCAACATGTGAGATGGTGTCAGCCCACCTTCCTCCAGCACAGCTGTCAGCAACCTCTGGCCTGTAAGCCCAGTGTGGCATGTGGATAGACCGCAAATAACACGTAGCAGATATTAGAGGCTAAAATCATCTGTCTCTCACAGAATCAAGATGTCAGGAATCACCTGCGTGGTAATACACATCCAGTCAAGAGAAAAAGCCTACTGAAAGCAGCACCCTTGAAAATTTGCAAATAATCTAAGATCAAAATATTCTCTCTCTCAATCTCTCTCTCTTCCCCCCCGTCCTGTAAATCTTAAAACCTGTAAAACAGAACAGGTTGAAAAGGATGCATCAGAAAGATCTCATCTCAGAACAGCCTCATAACTGTACCTCATAAACAATAAAAAGCCTCATAAATAGAGCTCTCCTTGCAAGCATGAGAGACAGATCTGAATCTCTTCAGGCACCAGTGTAGACTGAACCCAGGTCTTACACCTCATTAGTGGTTAACTGCTCCACGCTTCTAGGTTAAAAAAAAGAAAAAAAAAAAAGAAAAAAAAAAAAAAAAAAAAAAAAAAAAAAAAAAAAAAAAAAAAAAAAAAAGAAGAGGGCAGGAACATTACCTGTTATTTCTGATTCTTAAAACACAAGGTTTCAAGGGATCTAAAGCAGAGTCTGAGTAGTAAAAGTTTTAACATCTCAACTGCCAGGTCAGATACCTTCAACAGGAGATACACAGATCACCTCTCTTCCTAGTCCTGATTAGCTGCACACATCATTGAGGTGCTCTGCCTTTTAAGTAAGGATCACATACATACAAACAAGATTTTAGGCCCAAAGAAATGTAATACATTATATGTGTGTGTGTGTGTGTGTATAACATTGATCCAAATTTCGGTGGACAAACAGAAGATTTAAGGATTTCAGCCTTGAATTCTGGCACCAAAATCCCATCTGATGTTCCACTTGAGGAATAGAGCAGGCTACCTGCCCATTTATTTTGTTGTGTAGAGAATTAGGAGGAAAGTCAGATTCATCCTTGTGTATGACTAGGTGTCCAAGTGACTAGCTGACACGGACATCATTTAACATGACAACAGTGCTGTGAAAAGACTGTTTATAATTCCATCACAAGATTTTAATAGAATGACTCACAGTTAATATAAACCCAGGTGGTCTTCATGGACAAATGAAGTACTTCATCATTTTACATGGTAACAAGAAGTTTGACATGCTCCTCAAGTACAGTAAGCATTTCTGAGTATTGTTTAACTTCAAACCAAATGACTAAAGCTTAGACAGCAATTTATATTCAACTACAAACTAATCTAGTGTTTGCACAGGATATAACTGATAGCTTTATTTATTATCCTGGGATGTAATGACAACTTTTATTAATTTTTTTCCCTTTTCCCCCTTTAAAAAGCAAGTTTTTATATAGAAGGAAAGTAAGTTTGATTTTACATGTTTGTCATGGATATTGCTATTCTATTGAAGTAAGTTAACAATCATACTCAAAGGCCATCACTGGGACTTTACAAAGCCAGCTGTATTAGCCCAAAGACTAACTACAGTGGCCATGTGGAGGAATACAATGAAGCCCATACACTCATAGATTAAACGAAGCAGATTTCGCTTGACAAATTCCAGTTTCATTTTGTACGTGAACATATCATCCCCTAAAATGTGCTCATTTTGTTTGATGATGCATTATGTGATTGGTGTAACATTAGGCAGTGGATCTACCCAGACACCAGTCCCATGGGATGCAGGCACTGCTTAGAGTGACCAGGTCTGCTGCTGAACCAACTAACGACTCCCATCCTGAGGGAACCGCTTTCCACGCAGACGAAAAAGCCAAATAACAACTGATCTACTTTGACTATTAAAAATATATCCCAACAGGGGCTGAGAATTAAAATGGTAGGGCTGGCTGGCTGCCAAAGGGAAGAAAAAGAAAAAAGACTGAATGTCTTTTGAGGGAAATCTCAGGTTATTTATTCATACTCAGCATCTCAAAAAAGAAAGAACATTTGTTTAGGCCAGGATTTGCTGACTGTGCCCTACTTCAGGCATCAATGCTGTTTCAAAGTGCTGGCTTTGATATACCTAAGGTTAAGGAACCTTAGTAAGACAAAGCAACCAACGTTTTTATAGTATTACATAAGATACAAACCTAGGAAAAAGGAGATGTTTGGCAAGTAAAACCTGATTCGTGCCTTGCCTTCATCCTACCTGTCTCCAAAGCCATCTTACAGACAGAACAGTACCAACGCATATGATAGCACAGGTTTAGAAATACCGAGTACACACCAAAATCATGGCATTTCAAATCACATCTTCCTTACATCCCAAATTGCAGAATACTATCACAGAGGAATATGTTCATCATTGTGAGGCTAAGCCAGTTATCTCTGGAAAATTAGTTTACTTTGTGACTCTTTCAAGATACAGACATATGTCTTAGGACAATAACGCAGCACTTGCAATAGCCATTGTGTACAACAAAGGCAACAAATACAGTAACTGGTGGTTCTTGGAAAGGTATCTTTAAGTTCATGCTTAGGTCAATAAGCCTCTCCTGCTTGAAAGGTTGTGAATGATGTGAGACATTGTTTTCCCACTCTTTACCTTACACATGAGCTTCGCCCAGTAAAAGAACTAGTCTCAAAGAAGCAGTGAAAGTCTCCTAGGGAACAGATGTCTTTGGGTCTTGCCTTCAGTCTTTCAGATCTGGCAGAAAGGCAAAGTCCTTGGTATAGATAGATACTAAGAAGTACGCTGCTTATTTTCCCTCTGCATACATTTTTGGTAATGACACAGAATGCTGTAAAAATTAAGGAAGATGGGGGGGGGAAAAAAAAAAGACACAAAAAAAGAAATTTGAATAGGTCAACTTATAACCAGAGGATCTAAGAAAAAACCAAAATCAGGAAAAGCAGGTCCTCTGTTACAAATACCTGGAGTCCTGCGTTTCCCCTGTACAGGTGTGTATGCATCTAAACAGGGAAAGGGAAAGGTGCTGGGAGAGATGATCTCAAAACTGCAACTAGCACTGAACTTTCTTCAAACAAAAGGATTTATGGAGATAAAAGTACTCCCAAACTAGAATGCAACGTGTTAAAACCCAGACTATATAATCAGCTTAAAATTTCATAATATATAGTACTTCTGATGTTACTGCTATTGATGAATTAATCTAGACAAAACCCCTTCCTTAACAGATAAGTAGCTTGTAAAATTTGAGAGGCACTTAGGTTACCAAATATTATTCTGCTTATGGTACTTACGGGTCAATGTGCCTCTTGAAATCTTGCTGTGAGTTTTGAGAGCTTGTTTTTAGGTCACTTTAAGTTAACCACCAAATAAACTCGATAAAACACTACAGCTGAAGCCAACAAAGCAACATACATTACACAGAAGAACATCTAGAAAATTTACTGATGGGGAAAGGAGCACGTCAAACTGCTTTTATTATGACAATAAACCAACAAAATGTGCATTAGACTTAAGTAGCCTTTGTGAATATTTTAAGAGAGTGTACTTTAATATTGAGGGGAAAAAAAGCACTGACACCTGCCACCATAATGGTGTACCACAAACAGGTTTCAGGTAGGGATTAATACTCTCTGCTCCTGCATCAGGATGTCTACAACCTAAAAGCTGGCACATAAGTTATAGGAATTTAATCTTTGCATATAGTCAGTAGAGCTGAGAGAGGCCAGAAAGCTCCTGGGCTGAGCGGAGCTCCTGTCTCCCCAAGGTTTCCCTTATTGACCAGGTCTGACAACCAGCCTATGTACAGGCAGTGAAACAGGCTAAAGCTGAGGTAAGAAAACACATCATCCAGTGATTTTTATATTAAAGCACCTGTATAATGAAAGAAAACAACTTCTGCCCTAATCACAACATACAGAAGGATAATAAGCAGGATTTCAGGTTGGGAGCTATAATGCTCAGCCCTTCCCAATCCCTAACTGCAAAATGTGTGAGTGACAAAAAAGGGGAAGCAAAGTGCCTCAATAAAAGGGATAGACTTATTCAGAAATTCTGATCTACCTCTGTCTGCCAATGCCCCCTTTGTTTTGTCCAGGTAAACCTTCAGCCATGGGTAAGTGTGGTCAGAATGAAGCTTAAGTGAAAATATAAAGAGCACAGTAGGAAGAAGAAATAGCACGATGTTACTCGCCCTAACTAAACCTGAGCTGGCTGTATAGGATGCTCCAGACAGACTTTTCTTCTTTAAATGAGCTGCAACTTACAGGTTCTTAGAAGGCACTAGGCTAAAAGGATGTTCAGAATACCAACTATTAACTTCAGTCTGCTTTTCCCAGGAAAGGTATTAATACTTTTAGGGCAACCAAGAGAATCACAGGTATTAAGAATATTTATTACCAGAAACCAGTGAAGCAATTTATTCTCAACAGAAAATTCTGAAGTGACCAACACAACGAAAATATCTACATAGTAATGACTGCCTTTGATAAAATGGAGCCAGATTCAATGCTTGCATTCCTGACAGACACATTTTTGAAGAGGAAAACTGACAAGACATAGGAGATTAGAAAGAATGAGCAGGGCACATGTGAATTTCTGTCTTTTCTGTTTTACAGTGCATCATAAAACTACTGAAAATTAAGATACTTAATCTGAGCTTGTATTACTGAAATCACAACGTACCCTGGTACAACTAGTGATTTACATGTTATCACTATACATATAAAGCAAACTGGAAGATGATAAACACATTTCCCTGGTTATTACATGGCAGGAGTACCTGGGACCAAGTTCAGGTTGCAGCTGAATGAACTTGATGTACTGAATCAGTTCACCTTATGGAGTAACAATTTCTGATAAAATAAACTGCAAACCACATTTTATTTCCCATTAATAGTGGATAAATTCAACTGATCTCCAGGAAATATGAGCTAAAGCTTTTTTCTTGCTTAAACTTACCAAGTTCACTACCGACATAAGAACAGGCATTAATGTGAGGATGGCAAACCTGGCCTCACGTGTCCCTAGAGCCTTAGGCAGCTACAAGACCACCGCTGTGCTCCAGCAATGACTAACTTCATCAATGGTTAACTCTCTCTGCCCACCATCTGCTTACACCACAGTCAGGGAGGTGGTAAGTGCTTAACAAGGAAGAAACTGATGACTGAGTATTTGGCAGCTACGAGCAGCACAGCACTTATTTTTGGGTGATGAATCACCGCTTCTATCCCAGCTACACGGTGCTGGCACATTCACTATGCAGAAAACCTCATTTATGGATGGGGCTGGTGGCAGGGCAAGTCTTGGTAGAGCCATGTCAAGACGTCTGGAAGTTTGTAGTCAGTAAGGATCCCCTTTTCTTTCACAGACAGTGAACACGAGATTGTGCCAATGGCAACGCCCAGGGTGAAAGCTGGATCCACACCCACCTGCAACAGTAACACTTCCGGCTCTGTCAGTATCTTGAAGGAACTCGCAAAAAATGAAAATTTGGAAGAAAAGAAAGACTGACCAACATTTTGATACTCTCAGCAGAAGCCTGTCTCTGAAATGCTGCTCCCACAAAGCCCTCAGCAGCCTCACCACAGGCTGCTCAGGATCGGGGCAAGGAGACCTCCCAGTGCCATCATGGGTTAGAAATTTCACTCCAGCTACCTTCAAAGCCCACAAAGATGACAGCAAGGTGAAGCAGCTTTATTTGACACTACAGTGCAAGTGCCCTTTAGTGCTTCTGTAGGTTATCAAGATTTATTTGCCTTCCTCCCCTTGCCTCTTACTCTTAATTTGGGACTAGTTCAAGGTCTGACACGGCTTTTGGTACTTCCTCCATGGTCTCTTGGACACAGATTTCCACCACGGCACCACTCACAGTCACAGTATAATTATATGTAGATCAGCAACTACTTTCTATGGTATATCAGCTCTATCACAAATGACATCCCAATAAAACAATAACAGGTCCACTGACATTTTGTCTCAACAGTAAGAGATGTGACAAAGTCAATGAAAGCCTGACACATGCTTGAGGGTAGTGAACGGGTCATAGCAGTGTTTTGCTTTAGTATTAATCCTGGTAGCATCCAGAATCCCCAATAAACTCAGCAGATTTCCTTCTGCCACCCAAAACCAGGCAACTCTCATAATTCAAACACTGCCTTAGCAGTGCCTACAGTACCAAGTTACTCTGTCCTTTTCATTCTGCCTTTGAATTGATGTCAACAAGTGCCAAGGCTTTTACATAAACTAAAGCCAGAGAATGCATCTGTCAATATCCACTCCAAATGCATTCATTCAGGGATCCATCAAGAGCAGTGGAAATGTAACAGTAACAGTAGTAGTAATAATAACAATAATAACAATAATAATAACAATAATAATGCATCAAATATAAATTACAATATTAAACCACAATTATATCTCTGTGCAGTTATGTAGGTTTGTGTATATATTCAAATTGTATAGTAATTTATCTATACATATTAAGACATTACAGAAAGACGTGTTTTCCTGAGACCAGGGCTATTCTTGGCACCACTGAGCTGCTACTCACTGACCCACAGAACAGCTGGAAAATCGGCGCAAGCCACTGACTTCACTTGTGTATCTCTTTTTCTCTTCATTTTTCCCCCTTTGCAAGCACTTCAGAAAAAACAGGGAACACCAGTTCTTCCTCTTTAGCCAGTCAGTTATTATTAACAATTCCTCCCAATACCCCAATGAACATTTTAGTTTGAGAATTCCTAACTCATTTCTGCTTATGACAACTGATTTTACACCAATAACCCTAATACCGTCTCCTGTGAAAGATCAAAGGAGAAGAGAGTGAATTCTATTAAAATCAGTTCTAATTCCCTTAGATTTCAAGCTGCATTTATGAATTTGCTCCTGGGGGGGGCAATCACTAAAATGCTCATTTCAGCTCATTTTTTTTCCTATCTTCTTATTTTTCCTATCTTCTTCAGAAATTCAGTAGCCACTTGTGACATGCAGAGACGAGTATCTGTGTAGTGCATATACAATATATTGCAGTGACTGCTGCCCAGAAGTAGATCCCTAAATACGCTGTGCACACACTTGTTGCTTCCAGCTTGCAACCCTTCAGTGTGTAAAACAGACCTAAAGCCACAAGGGCTATTTCTACTCCTCCTCTGCACCATTACCTCTGGAGCACAGCTGTAATCCATAATTTGCAATTCAGGTGTAATTTAAAGGCTATCACAGCAACATGCCACCCACCCCTCTGTAAAGCAACGGTGTGTACCTAAAAACCTGTTTGTCAACTGTAATGAATCTGCACTCAAGCTCTACTCTTACTTTTCAATTACCAAACGTAACAGTAGTAAATTCTTCCAGAGCAAAGTTCTGCACGATGCTATGGGATATATCAATGCTTTTAGAGTGACTAATACCAAATCTTTATGTCAAAGCCACAATACAAATACAGCCAGGTGCTCCACACTGCAATTTATTCTTTCAGTAACATGGTATCACTTTCCAGAACAAGAACTTAATCAATATTTGCTTAGTTTACTCTTAGTTCTTAACAGTAATAATTAAAGTCTCAGTACAGTGATCTATTCAGTGCCTGTAACAAGACTTGGCAGTGCTGTATATAAATTTACTGATACAAGTAGATTTCAGTGGAGTAGATAAAGAAACAAAAATTGCAGAAATTGCTTTAGAAGTTTACCCAGCAGGATAATCTTTTCAACAGGCCACGTAGACCAAGAAGGGGGATTTCAGAAAGGATTATCCCCCTGCTATGGAATAGTCTATTTCAAAATTTCCATAGAAACATTAAAATCCTTTTGAAATGCTATCAGGCGACCATCACCAGCATTGTCTGAAACACCTGAGCCCATATCTACCAAACTCCTTCAAATCCTTTGGCACCGTATCAGAGTGAGGGTGCCTGACACCTTGCATCCTGAGCCATAAAGCCTCTGAAAAAAGAGCTGGGCCAACATTACAGCTGGAAAAATGGGGGGGGGGAGGCGGGTTTATTGCCCCTCTTTTAAATGAATGAGCTGCATCTGTGACTACATACACATCCTTAAGAGATTGACAGAATTAAAGACCTGATCTACATATCTAGTTAGGTACCAAAATCCCCTTTGTTTAATTGGAAATTGGGAACATAAGCGCTGCGGTGGGTCTGGAGCACAGTCCGCTTTCTACAAAGCCGAGCTTTACCTTCAAGCTCCGTCCATCTGTCTTTCTGCTACTTCCCTTTCCTCCTCTACCACGTAGATCATCACTGCCACCACTGTAAAACCAAAGGTGATCATTTCTCAACCAACCTGTCAAACAACCGCTGGTTAATCAAACACATCCCTTCTGAAACGTACATGCTGGTACTTTATCTGCCACTTCAAATTAGCGGCTCCGAAAATTCAGGTCCATTTGCAACCCACAGTCTGTCCCAATCCATTACCACATGACATTTGGTCAGCAAGCAGATTGTAAATTAACATTTCCATCTTCTGCTGTAGCCTTTTAGTCATAGTAATTACAATAAAATCTCTTTAATCAGCAGACTCATAAAATAACCAAGACGGATGTCTTTTATTTGAGGAGGACCTTGTGATACACATTATGTCACCAGCTGCACGAGGAGAATATCAGGCTTTGCTAAGGTAGCAGAGCGGGAAGCTTTCTCACACGCCAGCCACGACCAGCTATTTGAGTTCCTCCCTGATGCAACGCCTTCTGCTGCGATTAGGCTGAAACAAATAACAGATATTTCCAGCTTTCTCTTGTATCCTCAAGTGTATTTCCAATGATTTTCATAAAATGATCCCACAAAATGCCTGCAGATCACCTAAGCAAAGACAGACGTGCTCCTGTAATATCATTTCTGCGGCGTTCAAGGCAGCCTTTTCAACGGGGCTTATAATTAAGAACGCTTTTGATGGCGAAATTGGGCCTCTGCTGTTAATCAAAGGACCAAAGACACCCCTCAGCATGCATAATTCTGCACCTCTTTGTTTCAGGGAAATCTTGACAGGAAAATAATGGTTCCTTGCATTTCTTTCTTCTCTGTCAGTTAACCAGGGAAGGTTATTCTGCTCCAGCCTCCCAACTGCCGCAGCATAAATTACTGGAGGGGGAAAAGAGTCGGAGGCACATACTTCCCAGGAAACCTTTTGCCTGTGTTTTGCACTGGGGGTGAATAAACTGGCTTGGGCAAAAGGGCCTTTGCCAGAACCTATGGGTACAACCCAGAGCAAATTCAGTGCTTGCTTAAAATTCAGGAAAATTATGGCCAGCTGAAACACACTGTGCCTCCCCTCAACCAACCCCAGTCCTCCTTCTTCAGATTTCCCGCAAATATGACCTTGTCTCAGACCCAGCTAACCTCAGAGGCACAGCACTGCCAAGACTCCTCGAAGGCCTGAAAGACCTGAAAGCAAAACACAACGTATTTCTGCAACACTTCTGTGTTGAAATGAAGTCCACCTCAGACAAACCCTGCAAGGTTACCAACTGCTTGCATTTCCAGTGGAAATTCTTGGGTTTGTAGGGCATGTCCGAGTTCCCAACTCGTGGAGCTAGGCAAGGCAGAAGAATTTCTGGTAACAGGGAAATAACACACACCAGGGGGGAAAAAAAAAGATGGGGGGGGGGGGGGGTAGGGAATGTATGCAAACAGAAGAAATCTAAGGAGCTTCATTCAGTCCCAATCTTCAAGATAGGTCAAACAGTTCCTGATCCTGCTTTTCAGTGTTTTGATCCTGCCATTGATTTATCCCCCAGAGAAAGTAAAGAAGTTTAATCTTCAGACAGATGTTGAAATCACTGCAGCTAAAGAGGTAAAGAGCTCTCAGAAATAAACTGTCTTGGTTTGTAAAAGCTTTTTATACTTGCAAATTTCATTAATCATTCTTCTTACAATGTGCAAGTTCTAGACAATAAACCTAAAATCTTCCTACAGATTACCAGAATAACAAAAATAGAGGTCCTGAGGTAATCTTGACTGTGAGTTAACTACTCCTGTGCTGCTTCCTTGATGTTACTGGCTTGTAAGAGACACAGACATCCTCTTACCTTGGCTGTATCCCCCTCTGTGCCACATCCACGCACCTCCCTCATGCAGGATATTCATAATTCACCGAATTTACAGTCTTGTTAGGAAAGAATCCATTTAAAGAAAACTCCAGCATGAATTTTACATCAGTTTGCTCCTTTGGGCATTCCAGTATTCTTCAAAGAGAACGTGTCAGTAATTAATGCAGGTTCATATGTTTCTTGCTACGAGTCAGCCCACGTATGTGTTTTTGTCCAACAGGATATGTCCCTCAGCAACAGCCTGAGGAGCACTGGGACCACCATTAGTTTTTTTAGTGAACAGTCAGTCCCTTCAGTGTAACTGTCTAGAGATCCCACTGAAAGAAGTATGATCTTTCTTTTTCATTGTTCATACAGCACTTGATCAAGTAGAGATCTCTCTCCTGGAGAGAAGGCTCCAGGGAGATCTTATTGCAGCCCTCCGGTACCTGCAGTGGGCCTAGAGAATAGCTGGAGAAGGACTGTCTTGTTAAGGGCATGTAGTGATAGGACAAGAGGTGATGGTTTTAAACTAGAGCAGGGTAGGTTTAGATTAGACATTAGGAAGAATCTCTTTACTATGAGGGTGGTGAGACGCTGGAACAGGTTGCCCAGAGAGGTGGTGGAGGCCCCATCCCTGGAGACATTCAAGGTCAGGCTTGATGAAGCAATCTGATCTAGTGAAGATGTCCTGCTTAATGCAGGGGGCTTGGACTAGATGACCTCTAAAGGTCCCTTCCAACCTTACATGTTCTATGATTTCATGATAAGTATTTCCTTTCCTGACATAGGCCATTTTTACAGGCTTTTTATTTCTTCTACATTACCCAACTTGGTATTCAAAGCCAAATGAACAAGTTCCATAAGAAACTGAAGTACTTGATTTGCTTTGAGGAAACATAACAAAGTTTCTGGAGAAAACGTCCTTGCTATCTGCCCACCAGAATCAGGTAAAAGTATTGGGAATTACAGCCATTTCCTTCTGGTTTGCAGTTACAGAGGGACAGGTGCTACACTCACAGGCAATGGCACATAAGGACATTTGGGGACACAAAGATCAAAGAAAGAGAACCTGAGATAAGTAACAGATACGGCATTACCAGTTACAACAGCAGCTGAATCCTATTCTATCAACCATCATCACGTGGCTCTTACAGTAGTCTTGAGGGCACAGTATTACAAGATATTTTAGAGGGCTGCATCTAGTCTTATTTTTAGTTTTAAATCAGACAGCATTATAAAGACATTACCTCTTGCCACCCACAGAGCCCAGGGGGCAAAGCCTTTCCACGCTCTACTTTGCACTCCATACTTAAGCAAGCCATAATAAAAGCCTCTTCTTCTCAGCAGCTCCCCATCTTCTGCCCCTCAAACTACCTTCTCTTCCAGAATTACTGATTTATGCTGTTATGCAACATCTATCTAAACTTACTTTGACTTTCTTCCTAGATACGCTAGTCCAACCACTGGAACAGCAGGAGGGAGATTAAATTTGATACCAGAACATCTCCACCCAGGAGAAGCAATTTTTTAAATTATTTTTTTTAAATTAAGAGCTGGTTTTAATCACTACCAACACTCTGTGGGCAACAGGGTTCTATTCTGATCTCAGCTACAATCACAGCAAGAGAAAAGAGTTATCACACTCAAACTGAAAACTTTACAAAACTGGAGGATATTTTAGATGGATTTCCCCCCCACCCTCACCCCCATGTATAATCAGATGTTCTATCTGCAGTCATGGTCTGAGGATGAAGATTACAAACTTCCATATTTAAGCCAGAAAGTATGCAATGTAAACGCTGAAGATTCAGCACTAAACATCTTCAGAAATGCTCGATCCTGAGCTCCTGGTGAATGGATCCAACAAGTCTATGCACCAAGAATTCAAAAGTTTGTCTGTAAAGGCAACTGAAACACAAAAAACCTTCCATGGACTGTGCTTGTTGTTTTGTATAGAAAAAGGGGAGGAAGTGTTCCTCTAACAGCATGTTCAAGAATGTAGAAAAGTTTGAAAAAATACAAGTGAACAAAAATCCCAGATATCTTTCCGGTATAGAGTGGCAAGCAGACTATCTTTCAGAAGACAAACCCTGTGATTACATGTGCTGCTCAGATTCCTTTTAGATTCTTTTAGGGCTCACTCCCCTGCCATAGTGTAATAACTTTATATAGGGCCTCCGTAAGACAAACTTACTGGCTTGCTATTTTTCTAACACCTTCCATTCAGCAGCACTGGTTGAGTGTTGGTTTTCTTACTACTGTTAAACTCAATTTTCACCACAGCACAGCTATATTCCTGCAAAGAGGTATGCCTGAGTTTCTGACATTTGGAGACCTTGTTCTTTCCAAAGTTGGCATCCTTGCAAAAACTTGACTGTGAGCTCAGGCTCACGTGGTACAGAGCAAAGCCTGTTGATGAGCTAGCTACCTGTATCTCTACAAACTGCATTATTTTCAGAGCACCCAGCCACTCCTTTGGCACTTTCAACTCTGATCCTTTACAGGCTACGCCCGTATTTTCCTTTCAAAGTCCTTTTCACTACTGCTTTTCAGGAGGAATGAACACAATTCTTTCAGGTAACAACTGCCTTGCAACTTGACACTCTGGTCAGCAGCATATTACAATGACTGCTGCAGGAAGTTATCTTAAGATCAGGCTGGCATCCAACACACTTTGAAACTATCTAGGCTTTTAAATCTGAGTGTATGAAGCTCATTTTCTTTGTAACACCCGAAGCTGAGGAGTTACCTTAGCTGACCCAGTGAAGAGGAGAATGCCAAGCAGCATCTGTGCACGCACAGCCAGAGCAGGGGCTGCAGAACAGCCAGGGCAGGACACGGCACTTGAGAGAAAAACAGGTTGGGAGTTGCAAGCGGCGACCACATTGCTTTCAAACACAACAGCAGGTCAGAGTTTGGTGAAGCAGGATGCCTTTCACAGGATTTTTATTCCCAAAGACTATTTAAGAAAAGACTTAAGCGTCTGTAGACATGTCCCAGGCTTCTACGCTGCTACACATTCATCAAGTCCCAGAGAGCTGATGCAAACTCCATGTTGATGTGAGCACCACAAATACATCACTTCCCCTTTTTTGACTATAATGATGACTGGGACAGACCTCTTCCCAACAAAGGAGGAATGAAAAGACAAATGTATTACTCTAACAGCTGTGAAGTACCAGCAAGTCAGCAGTGCAGTATGTAGCATCATGTTCAAATGCTTTGTTTTGGTCATGCACAACGTCATAATCCTCCAGAAAAGCTTTTCTGCACCCTCCTCCACTTGAAGGTGGGAAGGTTTGAAGAGTTTAAATAAACATGGATACAGCCATTCTTCTGCTGAAGTACTTGGAAATTGAAAGAAAATTTTTTAAAATCTCATATACAAGCCTGTTTCTGCACTAATTAATCTACATGTCACCTAGGTATGCCAGATTGTAACAGCATCAGAGATTAAACAGCATTTGCTCTATGCTTGCATAAAGCATAGACTAAAGCAGGTTCATAAAGAAAAGCATTATTTAAATTTCTATTTTAAAAGTCTAAATTTAAATTTCTATGAAAAATTAGGAGATGATTCAACTCTTAAAGCATTAATAAAGTATATTCAGCATGATGCATTGTTAAGAATGAAACACTTCAAGTTTATCAGTCAACTTGGAGACCGACTAGCCTTGAACAGGTACCTCAGGATCTCTCTTTTCTCCCTGCTAGAACTGAGCAACCATCACTGTGAAATTCAAGTAAAATGTGCCCCTGTAGTTACAGTAAGCTGTGAGCATGCACAAAATAGTTGTAGGACTTTTAGAAAATATTTGAAAGAAAAGGCTCAGGTGCGCAGGACTGGAGCAACAGCCCCAACTGCCTTTCTCTTCTCCCTACAAACACCAATCCAGTGTCCTGGTTTTGGCTGGGATAGAGTTAATTTTCTTCCTAGCAGCTGGCATAGTACTGTGGTTTGGATTTAGGGTGAGAATCATGTCAATAACAGATCAACAACACTGTCTGTTTTAGTGGTTGCTTTTCAGCTTCTTATACTGCCCTACCAAGGAGAAGGTAGGGAGCACCCAAGAAGCTGGGAGAGGACACAGCCAGGACAGCTGACCCAAACTGGCCAAAGGGATGATCCATACCATATGACATCATGCTTTGTGTATAACTGTGAGGTTGGACAGAAGGCAGGGCAGCTCAGGGTTTTGTAGAGCGTTGCCTTTGAGTGGTGAAAAACTGCACTGCTCGTCCCTTGTTTTGTATATTCTATTATTACTATCTATTCCCTACCTCTACCCCCTTTTTTTTTCCCTATTTCATTTTCAATTCTCTCCTCCATCCCACTGGGAGAGGGGAGAGTGAGAGAATGGCTGTGTGGTTGCTTTAGCTGCCTGTTGGGCTAAACCACGGCACCCAGATATAATTAAGGATTAACTTTATAAACAATAAAAAGGTTTTCTCCAGGAAATGCTAAAATGACAATTTAAGGGGGAAAAAAAAAAGGGAAAGCAAAAGTATTTGCTTAACTGTATGTAGCTTCTACTTGTCTCCTATGTCTTACATCTTGATTCACATAAAATTCTGTAGAAGCAGTAAACAACCTTTCTTAATTTTTGTCACATTTCAGACACTGGCTAGGGATTGGCAAAGTTCTGCAGAGACAGGAGAACAGTAATTCAAAAGTTGATTTCCTCTTGTCTCAATACGCAGAGCCCCTCCCCTGTTTTTACCAGGTTTTCTATTATTTCTATTATTGGGTCGCTGCGTTCTTGCTCCCGTCTCAGCTGAGATCATGTACCCACCATACAGTAGTATGCAAAATGCCTCACTACCAATATTAACAGAAGAGCACTGCACCATATTATTCATGCAAGATACTATCAAAAAATTATTTCTACCAATCTATTTTACCACGTTTCTCCTCCCCTCTTACTCGCTGTTTACTTGGCTGCCGAAATCACTACATTTCAAATGCAGGCGTGAACCTTACCATGAATATCAACTAACATCTTCTGACTGAGCCTCAATTGGAAATGTCAGTTCCAGGCAAACAAGTGAGCAAAACTCACGAGGCCATCAGTTATTAACGCTGCAAAATGGGCTGCTGCTAATTTTTTTTTTTTTTTTTTCTCCTCTGGAAATGATGA